>LPNX010181952.1:27237-64909 GCA_001517045.1 Pseudotsuga menziesii | reverse complement strand
CCCACTCCAGGATACGTGAATGGAAGGAATCGATGACGATTTTACTTTGCGGTACAAGTGGTTGTGGCAAGTCAACTTTGTCTGCTTTACTGGTATTTTCCTAGAACAATAACTGATCTTGCTTTTTAGATTGAAGAAAAACTTGGAACTTAATCTATTAGAGGTATGGTTATTGAGAAGTGGCATGCATGGATGTTGTTTTAGCCATAGGTAAAAGTTAAAACCATAAAATGTTACATAGAAAGTTTGAGGGTACATTTGTAGATTTCTATTAAAATGTCATTGACCTCCATGGCATGTGAAACTATACCTAGACACAGCCTTTGCAGTTTAAGATAGGTATTCTTTAACATTCATGCCATCTAAGATGATATTGCATGATTTGTAAAATTTCAAATACACGTGGATGGTGAGTGAGTTTACACATTTGCATTGTGATGTAACTGTGTGCAAAATCTGAAGTTCATCTAAAAAGATTTCCAGGCATTTGGAAAGCTCGCTTGTCCATTAAGTCTAGAGTGTTTTGGTGGTTCATCCTCTATGAATGCTTTCCTCTCCTTTGAAGATATTCACTATGTATCTTCCATGAAAATTTTCCAAAAAATCAACATAGTGCAACTGAATCATTTAGTTTTGACTTACACTGTCAAATTTCTTGTATAAAAATGCAACAATTTCAAGGCTAGAATTTCTCTCACTACCTTAATAAAATCATCCAATGTTGTAGGATGGCTGATCCTTTGTTTTGTTATTCTAGTGGCATAAAGTTTCCAACAAACATAGGCTTTCCATATATGCTTTGAACTTCCAAATTGTACTACTTTCTAGATCAGTCAAGTTAATGGTATCAAAAAACGTTTCTATAGCTAAAATTGAATGATCCATGGTTTCAGAGTCGAGATTACCATCATATTTACGCACCTCCTTTCCAAGTTTTAACACTTGTAAAAATATTGTGAGCATGAGGTTGGTGTGCATGAAGTCCCCCCTACTTTTCAAAATACATCACTTAGCATTTTATGGGTCATCCTACATTGGTTTTGCAGAATAGTTGCCATCATTTGAGACAAATCGAATCTTTAACTTTGACCCTGGTTTGCAAAGTACCGACTTCAATTATAATGTTATTTCTTCTTTTGTGGTATCTTGCTTTATTTGAGAGGAAATACCTTCAGACCTCCAATTCATATTCTGTCCACCTCTGACCAAAACAACTTTGAAGCTGTTGTGATAGCACTTGATGCAAGGAAATCTAGAAATATAGAAGATAAAAGAAAGAACAATAGATTAAATAATTCAGACAAATACTTGGAAATTTGGAGTTGCATCAAGTGCTTCAATTCTTATATTATCCATTTTGTATGACAGAGTGCAGTGGAGGCAAACAATCAGCAAAGCAAAATCAAAATCTCTGACCTTATTGAGCGAAGATATGCACTCCCTCTGACTGTAAGTTTTGGGGACAGATAAGATATGGATATGATATGGATATGAATGGGGATAGATAATATATGGATATGCAAATCCAAGGGTATTGTGTGGTTTATGCCCCCCCCAACATAGTATCCAGTAACTAGGGCTATAATCAATACAGAGGCAAATAAACAATTTTCTTTCTATATTGATGTGATGCCACAATATTTTTTCCATGTTGAATTATGAGTGCCGAATGATATAGTGAGCTAATTGATAGTGCACATATAACCTTCTTGCTAACACACAGTTAACATAGTTGAGTACCTAGTGGTCTCTCTTAGGGAGATTGTTTCCTAATGATATAATAGCCAGCTTTTAACTGTGTCTATGTTGAGGGTTGCCTTCTCAAATTGGATGTGGGTTGTAACTTATTTTCCTTGTTATGTTACTTTAAGTCACAACTACCACATTTCATATATCTCAAGCAACTACGGGTGAACCCTACCATATATATAGTTTGTTTAGTTTGTGCAAAATAGAATTAAATTCAGTGCTTATATCTCTCTATATATTTTATTTCCTCGTATAAAACGGTGATCATCACAAAGGCACTAATTGATTCTTGTGTTAATTTTGTTTGCATTATGGTGATCTGTAGGTTGTGGAGGCAAGCCAGGACTGTATTCCATTATTGTTTCTCACAGCAGATCGCCCTCCAGAACTACACAATACAGGAGCAAATCAGACAATAAATCAGGTTTGACATGGGTGATTATCATTTTGAACAGATAGTATTACAGCTACAATATACAGATATCATTATGTCTTGACGTGTCGTTACTTGAGAAGCTTATTTTAGTTTCACTGTGGTCTAGAAAGAGTGTCAAGGGACCCAATTAATAAGAACTTTAGTAAACTGAAATATGTCGACAGGAATAGATTTGAGAACCTATTTCTGTATTGGGAAAAGGGTTCATAGACTTAATGAGATTGTTGCAAAAAATCATGCTACAGGTTTTCATATTTTGTTTTGTCAATCCCATTGTGATAAGATTTAAGGGTTCTGTTTGGGCATTTTTTTACTTGAATTTTTCTATTTGACAAGCACCAGAGGTTAATATGATGCTTTTGTATCTTTGTGCTTCATTTTTCTTACAAGTAACAGATAGGTCTTGTATTAAAAAGAGGCAGTGGCAAAAGGTAAATAGCTAGGACAAAATACAGATAATAGGCCAAATCCTTAAGTTCAAAATACAAAACTGATCCAGGTTCTGCTGATTTTCTGGGTTAAAAGTTTCAAATTGTGTAGTAAGTGATTATTCCCCTTGATCTACCCTAGTTTTAACCCTATTTGTATCTCATTTCTAATCTAAATAAGAGTTAAAGTATTCTGCTGTAATAAATCTTGATTGCTGGTTGGAAAAGATATATTGTAGCAAGGAACAAGACTATGTTGACTATTTTCCCATTTGAGTTCCCTCACTCCAACTATTGTAAATAGTAGTCTCCTGAAACATCTCATATGTCACAGAAAATAGTCTCAAATGACTCATATGGCAATAAGGAGCATGGACATATCATCACGTACTGCATGCAACCTTTGGAAGCATGAGTTGGAAACCTCCTAAAAATAGCACATGCTTGTGCTATCGTACTTGCAAATGAGGGGGGTATACTAATTATGTAAGGATTATGACCTACTTCCACATGGAATTGGTCTTATGGAATTTGTATTTTTTTTTTAAACAGTTATAGCTGTGGATACAGCGACGGTAAATTTTTAAAAAATTTCATAGCTGTGGATACAACGATGGCTCGGCGTGGATACAACGATGGCTTGGCGTGGATATAGCGATGGCCAGGCGTGGATACAGAGACAGCCAAGCGTGGATACAGAGATGACCAGGCGTGGATATAGCGATGGCTTAGACATCTAACGAAATATAAAACATTGTCGCTCTTGCGACGCAAATTAGGGGTCATCTCTATTGCGACGGAATAGTTTCCATGGGAAAAAAAACACTTAGACGTGGCAATATCCACGTTTTTCCATGGATATTGCCACGTTTTTTCCGTGGAAAAATTGATCACTTGTACTAGTGTGGAAATTAGAATACTGAAGCTGTGGTGTTGCTGAATAAAATTCTCCATATTGCATATTTACAATAGATTGAGTTGAGGACTTTTGCATCAGACGTTGATCTGTGGCAAACAAAAGATGAATTAAAAAAACTAGTTGCTAGATATTCTCTTTCTAGAAAATCATGTTTGAATGTGACATAGATTAATCCATTCACATACAGCCAAAAAGAGAGCTTACTTCTGCATATAAACATCCAACATATTATTTAAAGTTTTAATATTTGAAAGCTTCATCCTGTTACTTTCCTTAAGAGTTTTTCAACTATAAGAGAAGAAATTAGAAAACATGCAATTCTTACAGGATTGTAATAATGAAATGCTTTCAAAAGGCTACCATCATTCAACATAGACACCATGTTTTTTTAGTATAAGATTATTAGAAATTTATCTATTGACAAAAGAAATTACTCTTAACATAACCTACTAATCAGTAAGTGATTCAAGAAGATCAAAGTGCTGGCCCTAAATAAAACAATGCAATTAAATTTATATTAGTATGATCGATATACTAAACTAGAGAGCATCTCTATAGTTAACTAATAACAATGTGTTTGAATGGATTTGATGCATAAGACTTGAATTTGCAGGATAACCTAGTAAATGAATGGTCCAATTATATTTATTTGTTAACTCATAAGCCATATTCCTTTAGAATCATGAAGATAAGCTCAAGTTGACTAGAAATAAAGCCACAGGAACCCTCACAGGAAAATTAGGATATGAGGTTTTGACGGAGGAAGATTTAGAAAGGGACATACTCTGGTGGTGGAAGTAGACTTGGAAGATAGCACGCCCTCTCAAAATCAGAATTTTTATTTGGCTTGTATTATCCAATAAGTTTACCACTTGAGACAATGGGCAGAAAGGAGTTGGAATGGTTTTAACAAATGTATCATGTGAAAGGAAGAAGGAGAATTTTTCAATCATGTTTTTGTATTATGTCCTTTCTCCAAAGATGTCTGGAAGGTAGTGTTGCATATTGTTAATGAAATGAATAAATGGGATAAAAATACTTTGTTGGACTATTTTGAGTCATGGATCATAGATAAATCACTGAAGAACCATAGTGCTATGCCTTGCTATGTAATTTGGGGACTGGCTCTCAAGGAATGAGATGATATTCCAAGAAAAAAAATGTGGCCACAAGCCCTGGTGTCTAGTAAAATCATACCTTTCTACAGTAAAGATGGAAAGCACCAAAACAAAAGACATAAAAGATACTAAAAGATCTTGGAATTGATACTATTAAATCTTGGGGATTTTTTTATGGTGCATACCAAGGAACTCTGGTTTTGTGTGGGGCTGGACAATGCAACTATTTTCCTAGATAGTGAACACAAATTTTCTTATACATGACGCAAGTCTTGGCACTAATAACCAAGCTGAATTCTCTGCCATATGAATTTTGCTGAAATATGCTGCAGGAAGAAGTATCAGGCGTTTGCAAGTGCTGGGTAACTCTAAACTATTGGTGGATTGGGAAAATGATAAATGTCAATTACAAATTTGGCTTTAGATCCAATTATGCAGTGTCAAGGAGGTAAAGGCCTGGTATGAATTTATCACTTTTTCTAACATTACAGAGAATTCAATACAAAGGAAGACTTTGTCTCAAAGGCTTCCCTCTCACTGCAGGAAGGGAATTTGGTAATTCAGGAAACCATGGGGAGAGGTGATCTCTCCTAAATCTTACAAGGCTACAACTTTCAAGAAGCTTAATTGTTTAGGGGTATTTGTTAGGAGATATCTCTAGGTGTATATCTAGAGAATATTGGTGTTTTGGAAGGCAAGTACAACAATTACATTATCTTTTGATATACAGAAGAATGTAATTTGTAGGCATAATATAAGGCTGAAGACATTTCTGGACTTTGAAAGGGAGTCAAAAGGCTTGTCAATGTATATTTTGATTTCACTCTTGAAATATCAAATATAATTTTTTTCTTGGAAAAAAATCATATTACTAAGCTTCAAATTCTAATAAAGAGAAATAAATGAACAAAATTAACTATAACAGACTATTACATGAACCCATTTCCTACTATGGTTATAACCACTACCCATGAGCTCAATTCATGCAGTGAAACATCATATGTGTGTTAAACATGGGCCCCATAATTAATGGTGGAATGTAAATAGGTAATAGATAAAGCAAAGGGAATCGTATGTTTCTTTCCTCATCTATAAGGATATTGACATTTTCTTCCACATAGTCCTCACCAAATTAATTCCCTTCAGACTCTCATTTCCACAATTAAGTGCATATACTACAGAAAACTATTGATAATTCGATGAAAAGGTTTTTCCAATTAAGGCAATGAGTCTTGGCAATTGATTTCCCTTGGAATCATTTTTCACAACCACAAAATACTGCAAAGAAACCAATAATAGTTCTACATATCACCAAAACAATGTGTCTCTATACACAACACTGCAATAGGACAACCATGAGATAAACATACTATGGACAAACTACTGACAAGCCTTTCCATATAGTAACCGATGTCATGCACACAATGTACATACAAAAAATCTCAAATGTCTCAAAGCTATAGTTAGTAGAACACCGTCCATTATACAATATCAAATTCATCCAAGGATTTTTATTTTTACAGCAACGTGCATGAATTCCTATAATAATTATCTGATCTTGTAATTACTAAGAATAATATGAATGCAATATTTCCATGTACACCATGTATCTATTTCGATTTTGTAAGCTAATTGTTATATTTAGAATTATAAGATCTAGTAATTGATTTTCAATAATAACATGTTACAATACTTGTAGCAAAATGCCCCAAATTTGTTTCTACACATCTTCCTAAAGTGTGACATAAAACAACTCAGGATGCTACAGTGCTGAAACTACAGTTTTTTATGACTCAGAAGATACAAGAATATACAACAATATCCTACCCATCTTTACATTTTCGCAAACCACCCTTTCTACAACACATATGATTTAGTTATTGTGTTCCCTCAGTAAATATTGAGTTAGTTCTCTATAGGGTTTGAATCAGGAGGTACATGTGCAACATCACCAGAATCATTCTGAGGACCTTGAATGGGTGTTGCTGTTGGTATTTCCTTTTGTCCAGAGTCTCCATTTGTTGTCTTGTTTGATTCGCGAGGGCTCACCATTGCTTTTTCCACTTCTTCAATTTTTTCAGTTGTCCCTGGCGTTGTTCCAATAGGATTGGCAGGGTTTATATTTTCTATCTTCAAGGAAGAGATTCATGGAAGAGATTGAATCTATGGATGCATACCATGAATTCCCACACTTTAAACACTCAAAGCTAGAATTTGCAGGATGCATATCAGCATGAAGTCGAATGATAAAAACATACATAATTTTATGGACTACAACATATCCTAAGGCCTGCCTTGGTTGGTCTTCAGTAACCTCTGCAATGCCCAAACCCCAAATCAACGATTAACATGACAACTACCTCAATGAGTGGAAGCAAGGAACAAACCAGTGGGAAGGGGGTGCATCAAAATATGCTGAACCATTTTGGCACTACTTAAATGGTCACTTCTTGGAATGCTCAATACTTCTTTGGGCTTTGGCAGGTTTGGCATATATCAATTAAATTTAGAAATGCAAAAAATAAAATAAAATCAAACATATATAAGAAAATTAATTAAAATATTCCTCTCTAAATTATAGATTTAGGGATGGAATAATGAAAATTGGTGAGGAATTAAAAAATCAGAAATTCAATTGCAATTACAATTTTAAGAACAAACCCCTTATGGGTTTCCTCTGTTTGACCAAGATCACGCTGCCCTTGTGAGAATTTCATCCAATAAATTAAAAAACTGCATGAAGCCCATGAAATATTATACACAATGGGCATAGAAAACTACTACTTACTAGACTGAGTTCCTGTGCTATTGATCGAAGTGTTTACTTTTGACCTTCTGGAGACACAGATGCCCATGACACCATCAATCAACTTGATCGTGCAGGTTTAATTGATGCTCCAGGTATAAATATGGACAATACCCACATCAGATTTGTGTAGGTCTTGAGACCAACACAATCAATGTGGGATATGCAGGGTGTACACATAGAGAGAACTGACTGCCTTGGCTCAGATGGAGATGTGTTTTGTCCGAGATTGAGGAATTTCTTTGACTTTTTCTCAAGATAAGTCCAAATTTTAACATGATATATTTGGTGAATAGAAATCTTTGTTTTGGATCTTCCAAGATCAAATTTGGCAATCAATGCACATCAAATATGTTGTATGTCTATAAAATTAACATTATTTTCTTCACTACCATGTAAGATAAGAGGTTAATTATTTATTAATAGCTTATGTAATTATGTTTTTATTAAAAAAATTAAAATCAAATATAATTATTTATAATATATACCAAACAATTTTAAAATGTATATTTATTTCATGTTTACATAGTCTTAAATTAAATTTAGAAATGCAAAAAAACAAAAACTCAAACATATATAAGAAAATTAATTAAAATATTCCTCTCCAAATTATAGATTTAGGGATGGAATAATGAAAATTGGTGGGAATTTTTTTTTGATGATGACCTTAAGTGACATTCATGAGATATTTTAGTAAAATATATTTTTGGTAGGTTAGAAATCCATTAAAGCAAATAATATCATGTATTTATGAGTATGTTTTAAGTGTACATGATGACAACAATGGATTACTCTCATTGCACTCTCAATTATGATTTTTTCATTTGTATTTTTTTATTGTGGAAGATTTAACGTACCCTAAGTATAATTTGGAGAGGAGAAAGAAGAATATGGAGGTGATTGAAGGATCCTCCTCTTTTCTCCCCCTTAAACCACAAAACACTCAAGGTCATCACTTGGTCTTTCAAGCATCATTGGATTTCCAATGGTCAATCAAAAACATGAATGCAAATATGGTGAGGGGAATATGCATTCTCAATCTTGGAATGATCATTCCTAGGTTCATATGGATATGGGCTCATGTCCATACTCAATATCCCATGCACCTGTTGCACCATATATACTCAATGCGATGTTACAAGTGTACACGGACTTAAAGGATCACCCCAACTGAACTGGATTGTAAAATAGCATAGGTCCATCTTAACTCTGAATCTATAAATTTTCAAATATGAATAAAAAAATCCCATATGCAAATACAAATGCTACACATCTCTTCCACCCGAGATATATGCCATCATCTTAGTGTACTAACTATTTACAAATATGTTTTTCTTGATACAAATCTCATGCAATTTTACAAAATTCAGAATTGCATCTTTAATTTCTCTTCGGTGCACATTTTCTAGCAAAAACCTAAATGAACTAAGAGACTTCATGACTCAAAATTTCAAACACAAACTAAAAAGTTTGACTAAATCTTGATTAATTTCACTTTTCCATTTTGATTCGAATAGAAGCGGTCTTATAGAGGCAGATCATGTAGGCCTCAAAGCACATTAAGAAACAAGCATATACATTAATAAAATGAGAAATTCAAGATACCTCATCATTAGCATAGAGCTATAGAGATAGATGCTTGTCATTTTAACGTTTGTGCTACCAGTGCTTCCCCAAAAAAATAATCCCCAACAGAGAAGCAACCATCGCAATCGACCACAGAGTAGTGGGTTGTCAAATGGAATCTGCCTAATGCTTCCACCAACCCTCTCATAGAAAATATTTATCCACAAATACGAATCCACCCAACCTTCATTCCCAAAACCCTGATAATTATCCAAATCATCATGCTTCAATTCCACATTTTCCTCAGCTTTCAAATCACAATTTCTTCTTCGCCAACACCCAAATCCCTTGATTCATCAATGTTCCAACTTGAATTCTCCTCCTCTGCTCTCAATTATTCGAATTATGGATCTCCCCCAAAGGATCCTCTTCTTCATTTTCTACATTGTTTTCGCTCAAATTCTCTAAACCCAGTAAATATCGCCAATGCCACAATGGTTTTCAGATTCAATTGGAAGGCCCTCATGGCGACTCGACATAAATTGAAGGTATCGGTCTCCAAACCATATAAACCCTCTATGCAAACCCCATTCAATCCATTTTTAGTATATGTTCATGAATTTAAGGAGACATTAACCTCGTTTACTTATCCTATAATAGCAACAAAGCCTCTCTTCTTGCAGTTTTGTGCATATATGGAAAGTATAGGTATGTATTTGCCATCAAGCATGCCTCAAATAGTCTTAAACCATGGTAAAAGGGCTTGTTCATGTACCTTTGAACAAGTAGCGTTTACCCTCAATTATAACCTTCATGTGCTAAAATTTCTCCAACAATTGGCAGTCCTTTGCACAAGAAATGATAGCAAGGAATTTTTATGGGGCGTTGATTGTATGTTCTCAACCTTCATGCTATCAACAAGATTCAATTAATAGTGGATTGACCCTCTTTCATTACATTTTGATTTGAGGGGACAACATTGGGTTAGTTGGGTTTAGCTTCACACAGTAACTGACCAGCCCACAAGCTAGGGTATTATAACCAATATTATTAGGGAAAAGTTAAAAATTCACAATAAACCAATAAACTTACCTATGATTTTAACCTACCTACCTAAGTTTCAGTATTATAACCAATATTATCAAGCAAAAGTTAAAAATTCACAGGAAACCAATATCATGTGATTTTAACCAGCCTACCTAATTATCTTTAGTATTATAACCGATATTATCAGGCAAAACTTAAAAATTCACAGTAAACCAAGAAAATTACCAGTGATTTTAACATCCTAGAAATTTTCCTTTGGCATGCGCTTAACAGTTTGCTTCAATGGTGCAACAAGGATAAAGATGGTCAAGAGAAAATTCATGCAATTGCTTTGTTGGATCTTTGAAGTTCGAGGTGCACGGCACCAATATTACTAATAAAAGGTAGACAATATACAAAATTTACACTTCATTGTCTGAATTGAAATTTTCCATGACACAATTAAAAATGACTAATTCATATTCTTCTAGCTAGTCATTTTTTATGTCATGACTAAATTGGTCGTTTATGTTAGTCATTTTTAACTCTGTCACTTATTATCTAGTCATATTTGTTAACTGGTGACTAAATTAGTCATTAATTTTAGTCGTTTATAGTTGGGTCAATCAAAATTTCTCATATTTAGTAGTAAATCACTTGAAAAACCTATAGTGACTAGAATTTTTAGTCACATAGTAGCTAATTCCTCATTTTGTACTAGTGTATCTGTCTATCAGATGACCCATACTGGATCTCCAAAGCGAGTGATATTTGGTCCCGATTTAGTGGAGATCACAGATATCTCTACTGGGAACATCATAGCAAAGGGTGTTGCAAATCATTCCTCAAAATCATATGAGTTCTCACATTTTATGCCTCCTTCAAAACCAGTGCACTCTCAGCAGCCACTTGCAAGGGAAGGTAAAAACATTGCATCTACTTCTTTTGCAGCTTCTACTAGTATTGCAGTTCCATCTTTATCAGTTTATGAGATTGAGATTCAGGGTGATTCAGATCTAGATTCAGTCCCTACTTCCAAACTGGAAGCTAGGAAGATGACTGGAAACCCACTTGACACTTAGAAGGGAAAGACCCTTGGGCTATGCCATGCAATCTTACCTCCTTCAGAGAGATGCAATAGACTCCCTGTAAGATGCTACATGAAAAGGGATCAGTCTCACTACATTTATAAGAATAGATGTGATCATGCACCTCTTCATCCAGCAAGAGACAAAGGTTACATTCCTCCTTCCTTCCATCATCAATTTTGGAGAAGAAGGAGAATTCTACATGCTAGGCCCAAGAATACCTATGCACAGCACACCATGCATGATGCTTCACTACCTCATAGAGATGGAGATTGCAACAACGTATTTTCATTTTTTTCAAACTTGAGACCTGATTCTACCTGCTTATATAGAGGGGGGGATTTTTTTCCATGTGGTTTTTTCCCCATCTCCTTGTATTAAGTAGTTACTTTATTTTACTTGATGTAATGGGGGACCTATGGTCTTAGTTACCAGGGCCCACAGATTGTCCAAGTTAGCATTCAAGGGGGGTATTAGGATTATTAATCCTCCCTTGTCCAATTTGTTCATATGTCTAAATCAAGAGTCATGTCTAAATCGGGAGTCCATCTAGTCTATTTTTAGTCACTAGCACCATTGGGTCCACTTGGGCTAATTGGCACACATGTTTCAATTACTAAAGTGTAGGGAACACTAATTGAGGCCTACTGCCACTGATTACACTTGCATGCATCAGTTTAGGATCCTCCTAGACCATTCCCTACAATTTAGGAGCCACTAGGAGTACCGATACCAACCAAGGTCAGTTGAGTTGAGTTGGTGACTAGTCAAGCTAAGTTAGGAGTTAGTTACATTCATTTCTAGTCCTCTACATTCATTTAGCACTATGTTTGCATGGTTGCATGTAGGAGGGGCGCATTTCTCACCTACCATAGTCAGTTAGTCTTAGTCAACAATAAATGTAACACTTGAGCTGTGTTTTAGAACTCTGATGAACTCTATTGATGGTTTAGACAAGGTCGGTTAACCATTGAGTCCTCCGATAATGATTTAGACAAGGTCTTAGTTACCTACAGTCAAGTAGAGTGTAATCAATATGAATTTCCTCATGTGGATTCAAATGCTTGTGGCTATTTAGCCATTGTACTTCATTGTAATTATTATCTAATTACTTTTTTATTAATGAAAGCATTCACAGTTGCAAGCCATTTTTGCACTGTTTCATTCTTCAATTGCTGAGTAAATTGTGTGATCTATCTTGTGAGTTGTGTGTTTGTCCACAAATTTATGTGTTCAATTTAATAATTATAAAATAAAGAGAACCCAATGAAATTGTGCAAAAATTATTTATAGATAACTCACCTGAGAGTGTAGGATCATATTTATACTGTCTACTATCTATGAATAGTAAAATGTATGTGAATGGTATTCGTCAATCATAGGTTAGTATTGAAATTTTTCTTCAGCATGCACTTTAAAGTTTAGATAATTCTCTTGACAATCTAGGCACACTAGAAAATCTAGTAACACCTAACAATGCACTCACTCGAGTAGGCCATTTGGATCATCTATGTTGCCGGTGGTGTCCATTAATATATCATGATCTAAATGAGGTAGCAAGTATCGTACATGTGACCTATTTGTGTTTGAAAGTGTGTGCATCTTGATGTTTATACCAAATACCGGGTTGGTGAAGTCATATACAATAGCACTTGGTCTATAATTCTGATATGCATACCCACCCTTCTTTTTCTGTTGTGCTGCTAGTGTCAAGTACTCCCCTTTTATAACCATAGAGCCAGTTGGGAATTCAATATTTTCATCATCTGTAAAAGGTCTGAGAATGGTTTGTTTCCCCTCTAATCAATGAGCCAACCAATAGTCAAAACCTCATTCATTATTTTTTGGGGAAACCACTGCATATATCTGACATGTGAAAGGAAATAGGTTAAGTTAAAAATACATTTCTTAAAAAAGGTCTTGCATGTAAAAAAAAAAATTTATTTATACGTAAAGGCTTGAAAGTGATTTAAGTACTACAAATTTACTTTTTTGTACCTGCTTGTATAAGATCCAATATGTGATCATAGCTTGTAGAAATATATGTCTAATCATATTCCACTCGGTCTATTTCATTATCCCTCTTCAAATCAGTGGCAAGTGTCACTCGATCCCATGTATCAATCTTATCTGTATACTCACAATCATACCATTCATTGATGATAAAGGAAACGCAAAAGCAAGCCTTCAATATTGTCCATATTTGTAGGGTTGAGTTGTCTGAGCTTCTAATTGAATGAAACTGTCGAGTTGCATGCACCGTGTTCGCCCGATGTGTGTTGGATCGATCCACATTTTTCACCTCCCAGAATATTCTTTGCACTAGGTTTTTCCTTTTTGTGTGTTCTCCCATCACAGATGCACATCATTTCACTATAAATGCAGCATCTCGAAGGAAAGCACTTGTAAACTTCATCTCTTCCCCTCTAAGGGTAGTTTTTTTGCATGCACTAGTGCCATCGTGCTCTCCTTTTCCATGACCAATTTCAAAGTAGTTCCATATATGTGGCACCTTTTATTTTATGTGAAACAAGCACAACCATTGAAATACACATGCATTCTTGAACTGACCAGCACAAGCATTTGACTAGATCAAATAACGAAAAAATGATATATCCATAGCTATCACATGATCATAAAACAATTTAAAGAAATGTTTCACGTAATGGATGTCATGGGTCCGGTCATCACTTATGTAGAAGTGACTTTCTTTCAATATCACACGTTTATCTTCATTGCTATATGGCCCATGCTGATAAGTAATATGGACTATTATGCTCACATGCTCTGAGTGATAGTACTGACTTTGTATTTCATTTTGTGGTTGTAGGGTGTAATTCTATGCAAAGTCAACCACTGATAGTATTTTTTCGAGAGGGAAGGTGTCTCGGCATATTCTCAATTGCTCATCTTACCACCGTGCCATATAGACATGTTGAATGTATTGTTGGATCTTTCCACATAACTCTGAAATATATTCACATACTTGCACCTATTGGGAAACAAAATAAACAATGCTATAAAACAACATAAAAATATTTACATGAATATTAATTTATGTTAATAAACAATGTTATAAAACAACATAAACAATATAGTCATTTAAATGAGTATTATTCATGTACATTGTCACCTATGATGTCACCAATTTAATCTTCCTGCTTTCTTTCCCATCATGTAGCTGATATGTCTCATACTAATAGTTTTGCTTCTTGGCAATTGTATTCCCAAATGGTTGATATTCACCCTCAGGGATGAATCATACCATAATGATATCCCACCACATTTGTTGCAAGAACCCTCTACACATTTTTTTAAGTAATATTTCTGCCTATATTTCCTCAGACACATTATGGTATCGATGAAATCTCTAGATGACATTGGCGGTACTGTACTTGCGCATTCCTGCACATGGTTAGGATGCAAAAAATGACATATATGTGCAAATGTATGATAATATATATAAAAATATATGTGGTACCTACAACAATAAGTGTTTCAGATGGTATTGATTCTAACATACCAAGGGTTGCATTTTTCAAAAGATATTTTCCCGAGCCTTATCTCTACGTGGGAAATTTTAAACATCTTGAATAATTGAGTTTGTGTCATGTCAAGATCATTTTTAACACGTGTTTCATTATTCATAGAACCCCTACAACATTTTAACACATCCTTTGTGTTATAATAATTCCTAGTGTTATTGTGCCAAAATGTGTGCACTAGTCCCTTCGACTAACTTCATGTCCTTTCGGGGCAACCTACCGCTAAATGCTCATAATGTTTCCATTCGTACCTCTACATCAAGGTTGTATCTTCTTACTAAATATATTTTAAGTGTATTTGGATGTAAAGGAACAAATTGTGATGTGCATTAAAGTAAACGACGTTGTCTTGTGGATCTAATTACAATTGATTCAGCCAAGACACAACGAGCCACATTACAGTCCTGTGAAAGAGCTTTTTAACCAATCGATGTGAATGCAGTAGTAAGAGATTTCACAATGTGATTACTTGATTAGATATTGTTCAATTTTCTTATGCCTAAATTTCTTCTAACAGTTTCTATAATCCTAGATTTAATCAAAGTTAAAAACAATTGGAATTTACCGGCTTCATATTTTTTATCAAAATATTGTTTCATTATTTGAGAACAATGATGAAGGATAGTGCGTTTAGGCACCTTACCTTCCATGGAAGTCAATTCATTCTCATTCACTTGTATGTGTTTAGGAGTTCTCTTTCACGTTGATGTGAGATTTTTTATGGTTTGAAATGTTGGAGTGACATTTACATCCACTAATGGCTGACAACTTTGATTAGGAGATTAAACCACCTCGCATGGTTGTTGCGGAGCCACATTTTCATCGTCGGGAACATAATGATTGAACTCTTCACAAAATTGTCCGCTTAAGAATGCATCAATATTTTCATCTTCCTCGTAACCAGCTTCCATTAACGTTGCATTATCCTCCTATACCTCTACATCAGGTATCTTTGTTTTTTCCCGAGATGTTGAGGCACAGTTATTTGATACAAAGTGTAGGGTTCCATCCAATGAACTTGATATTGAAATGTGGTTCACTCGAGAATGAATGATATTGTCCACTATCAAATTCCTCCGCTTTGACTCTTCCTCTGGGGTATCCAAAATTGTATTTTCTAGTGGAGTGGGGATGGGAAGTATTTTCTCAACGATTAAGGGTGATTCCATGAAGGTGGGTAACACTTTTTGGTCAAATTTGGCGATGAAAACCTGTTTTTTTACTCATGTGCTAGATAGAAGCCCTCGAAACGTATATATTCCATGTGAATTTCGACTTGTAGTAAAAAAACAAATTGTAGAATATTATGTTGCCTTCCCAATGATATATTTTTAAAAATATTTTGATGTCATTTAATGCGTGAAATTTTGCATTTAATGAACTGTGTGACCTTAAAAATTTGAAGAAGTTAATAAGTGGCTCGTGTCCAACCCCAATAATTCAATATTACATTAATAATAAAAAAATTAAATATATGAGCATGAACTACACAAAATGCACTGTGGTTTGCATATTTTTTTGTTAATTTATTTCAAAATATACAATTATTTATTATTTTTCGAAAGCAACCACATTTGATTTCAACATCATTTTATACACATGTTTCTATCTCATCTTTTTTTTCATTTTTTTCAAAAATTGAAAAACCAAAGATACCCTTTTGAAGAGGACGCATCGATGTGTGGGCTCTGCATTTTGAGGAAATTTTTGGATGTGTATTTTTTACCCTACGTATTTTTCTTTGAGCTTCTTCGAAGTTATTGTGAGGTTTTATAAGTGTAAATTTAAGAACAAATTTAAAAAACCCATATGAATTCCAAAACGCATGCATGATACCTCAATGGATAGAGGATTCAGTGATGAATCTATCAGTATGAACTCCACTCAGTTGTGCATCATGAATGGTAGGGTTTAAACCCCTAGAAGACACAGAGAAACATTGGTTTTCCTGTAAGAGGGATAATTCTCTATTTTTCAGGCCTTCGATCGAGGTATTAACATCCCTCGATAGAGGCTTTTAAATAATCTCGATCGAGGTTTTATTGAACCCTCAATCAAGGTTTTATTAAACCCTCGATCGAGCTACCGTTTAAACCTCTTTTTATAATTTTTTTTGCACAAGGACCTCGATTGCGCCATTAAAACCTCGATTGAGGTTTTCTTAAAACCTAGATTGAGGTCTTAAAACCTAGATTGAGGATTTTTAAAAACCTAGATCGAGGTCTTAAAACCTAGATCGAGGTTTTTTTAAAACCTAGATCGAGGTTTTTTTTAAAACCTAGATCAAGGTCTTAAAACCTAGATCGCGGTTTTTTTAAAACCTAGATCAAGGTCTTAAAACCTAGATCGAGGTTTTTTTAAAACCTAGATCGAGGTCTTAAAACCTAGATTGAGGTTTTCTTAAAACATAGATCGAGGTTTTGTTAAACCCTCGATCGAGGTTTTGTTAAACCCTAAACCAAGGGTTTAAAAATTGCTCGATCGAGGCACGTTTTTGTGTTTTTTTCGAAAGCGCCTTGCCAAAAAGTGTAACCTAGCTCCATGGATGCACCCTTAAATGCTGATTGATTTCTTGATTCTTCCCTCTTCTTTTCTTTTTTTCCAGCTTCTTCCAGTGTAAGCTTCTTTTGGTGTAAGCACCTTCCTCGCTGATTTCCGACCTCTATTATGTGCATTCCCCATTGAAATCCACCCAAACTTGTAAAATACCTATAGATTTGTGTAATAAATGATGAAATGATAGGTTGTATAATTATTTATGCATGCGGGTTCAGAGAAATTCTATCTTTTGATACAGTAAAAATGGCCCACGTCCCACAACCCAACATTTTTTATAAAACAAGTATCTCATATGCGATATAACACATGTTTTTTTAACGCATATGCATTATATCGCATATGCGTTATGGTTACAATGGTTTATACCTAACGTGATCTATGTAAAACATTATTTTCATATTGCATATGTGATATGAAAATCATGTTCAGTAAGGAGAAATTAAGAATACATTGATTAAGCTAAAAGAGCCGAGGGTAGTCAAGGGAGTAGAGGGAATAATGGGAGAGACGGATGTGTAGGGGAGAGATATGTGGGGGATGAAGGGAGGAGAAATATAAGGGGAATGGAGGGATGGGTAGGGGAGAGAAATAAAAGGGGGAATGAAGGGAGGAGAAATATAAGTGGGAGGGAGGGATGGGGGGAGTAAGACTAAATAATAATAATAATAATAATAATAATAAACTTGAAACACTAATGAACTATTGTTGTAGATGTTGATGCCATATTTTGACACCCGCTTCAAAGATACGGACATTGCATCACGTCATCCTCACCTGATGCCAAAATAACAAAATTCTCTTTCATAATAATAATGACAATGACTGATAACTGTTTAACATGAATGAATGATCCCCATTTTTGAGGGGCATGGTATTGATCAGTTTTATCGAATCTTTCGGCCTGTTAGAAAATATTTGTGATTTGCCGAAAAGGACTGATTTATTAGTTTCCTAGGTTCAAATTAGATTTTGCAATGGAAATTAACGTTGGGTTGCTAGGAAGGAGGACCAGAGGCATGGCTGAAGAGGAAGGTAGGAATTGGGTAATTGTATTTGAATTTGGTTGGGTTTACTCGATGAATATATTTATAATATTTATGGCTAATGAGGCTGTATGATTTCAGTTCATTTTCTTGTTTACGTTTTCTGTAATTTTTCTCTGAAAGAGATATAGGGGGGATGGGAGAGGGAGATATATAGGAGGGAGGGATGATTGGGTGCAGGAAACATATAAGATAATGGATGGAGGAAATATATAGCATAATGGATGGATGGATGATTAGAGGGTGAGATAGTGGGACAATGGCCATAAATTATAATAATGATACCATGCTTAACATCGATTTCTCATGTATCAAATAACGAAGAAGACCATAAACAATAATAATAATAATAATAAAACCTGAAACACTAAATTATAATAATAATAATAATAGTAACCTGAAATACTGACGAACTGTTGTTGTAGATGTTGACGCCATCTTTTGACACCCGCTTCATAGATATGGACATCGATCTCATCGTCCTCACCTGATGTCAATCAAACAAAATTATCTTTCATAATAATAATGACAATGACAGATAACTATTTAACACAAATGAATGACCGCCATTATGGAGGGGCATGGGATTGATAAGTTTTATCGAATATTTGGGCCCATCAAAAAATATTTGTGATTTGCAGGAAAGGACTGATTTATTATTTGCCTTGGATAAAATTAGATTTTGCGATGGAAATTAACATTGGGTTGCTAGTCAGGTGGATCACAGGCATGGCCAAATAGGTAGGTAGGCATTGGGTAATTGTATTTGAATTTTGTTGGGTTTACTGGATGAAGAAATTTATAATATTTATGGCCGAAGAGACTGTATGATTTCAATTCATTTTCTTGTTTACGTTTCTGCAAGTTTTCTCATAAATCCGAGGGAACCCCTAGGGAAATTTCTCTGTATTCAATATGAAAATGATTTGTTAGAACTATTCTCTAATATATTTGTTAGAGTTGTTATTGTTTGGACTAAATTTCGTTGTTTATTCCTGTTTCTACTATTGATCACATTTTGGATATTTTTGCAAATTTCTTTCCTTAAATCCATCTTCAATATGATACATTTAAATGTGATTTTTTTAATAAATTGGTCCATACATGTTTTTTTGGTTACTTAATTGAGTTTTATCTAGATGTTTTTTGAGCTTGTATTTCATTTTTATTTTTGTCCCTAGTGCAATTCTTCTCCTTACCCCTAATGGTTGCTATGTAAAACATGATTATCATATCGCATATGCGATATAACGCATATCCGATATAACACATATGAGATATATCACATATGTGATGTAGTGCATATGACATAGGATAAATTAACATTACATTGATTAAGCTAAAAGAGGGAGGGTAGTCAAAGGAGGGAGAGAAAGGTGTAGAGGGAATCATGGGAGGAACGGATGGGTAGGGGATAGATATGGGGGGGATGAATGGAGGAGAAATATAAGGGGAAGGGAGGGATGGGTGGGGGAGAGATATGAAAGAGGGAATGAAGGGAGGATAAATATAAGTGGGATGGAGGGGGTAAGAGATATAGGGGGGATGGGAGAGGGATATATATAGGAGGGATGGATGATTAGGTGCAACAAATATATAGGATAATGGATGGAGGGATGGATAGAATTCTAGGAATGTTGTGTCTTTTGAGAATTTTCCCTCCCATTCTAAACAGATTCCTACTGCTATCTACTCTATAGATAAACATTTGAAGGAATAATCAAAGACTAAGATCAATATATATAAAACGAATATGCGTTATAACATATATGTGTTTTATATCGCATATGCGTTTTGTAAAATTTAAGATTTCGGTGGGAATAAGGCTTGGAATTATGTTCAAAAATAGATTCAGACTACTGAACCTATTGGCTAGGACAAATCAACAAGGGCTATTTCCTGTATTGCAGAACTTTGTGAATATACTTAGTTTCAATGGAATTTTTTTCTATGACAAACACAATATTTTTTTATGAAAATATGGAAGATTGTAGAATAAGATCTTACGATTATGAATATGTAATTTTTTCCTACAGATGTATGTTTTATTTATTATTATTTTTTTAAATGACACAAGTCAGTTTTTGAAAATAGATACATCCATTGTTTTCTATATAACTTTTGAATTCCTTCACCATTTCATAAGAAAACTATATGCTGCACTAGAGGAGAGTGAGCTTTGCAATCTTATATATAGAAATCAATAATTTCATTAATTTTAGCCCCTAAAGTGTTGCACCCGCACATAACATTTTCGTTTCAAGGTTTTCAGACTTCAATAATTAACAATAATACAAATAATTCATAATTTTTTTTGAAAAAATAGTGTTGCACTAGTACCATATGTCCTTTATATGTATGTAAGAGTTTATCCAAAAATGACATCATTTACCTCATATATTCCTACACCCGCACAAACATTTATGTTATAAAGTGCTGAAAATTTGAAAACCCAATTTAAGGGAAACTAATTTTATAATAATTTCCACAAATTTTATATAGATAAAAGTTATATATTATGAAATCTTATTCAATTACCTAACTTTTGTATTTTTACATCATCTTCAAATCGGTTACGGAAGTACCTTTAATTGTCACCTAAAGTCAAAGGTTCCATGTCTTTTTAGTGTTATGTGGCATTTGAAGTTCCTTTAAAGGAGTCCATGACTGTGCATTAGCCCTGAGATTAAGACGGTGAATTTGAAATTTATGTTAGATTATATCATCATGAAGTTGTATTCAAAATGTTATGGCATTGTGATATTAAGAAGTTAACAGAAAGTAATATTGTGACATAATAAGTGACTACAATATGATATCCCATAGTGACATGATGATGATGCATATAAAGCCCTGGTGCCTTCCCAAGAATGTAGCCCACTTCCAAAGAGCCGCATTGATGTAGGTGGATATGAGTAACCACCATCTTCTTCCACAAACTTAGAGCAATTCTCTATCTTGGCATTTTTTTTGTAGCCTTTCAAGTCTCAAACTTACAATTGATTTTTTAAGACCTAAACATTTTTTTTGGGTCCTATGACGACTTGGGGTTGTTGATGGTGTAGTTTTACTGGAATTTTTATTTTCATAAAAATATTTGCAATTGGATATCATGTGCCCGGAAGGAATTTGTGGCCCAAGGAAGTTGACCTAACAACTAGACTTCTTGGGGACAACATTCATTTTTTCACTCCATATTCTAAGGTTATGGTTTTGATTATTTAGGGATTTTTCCTCTTAGATTTTAGCACTTTATGTTCGAATGCCATTTTTTCCTTTTTTTAATGGTCTTCTTGTGAATGAGTGTAGCCATTCAACACATCTATCATTAGGGATAGACTAACACCATTCCAATTAGTTTGTATTGTTTTGTAGCTACATATATTTTCCATTCCATTCTTTAACGGAATTTGGGTTTTATTGTACTACTATGATCTCTACAATATCTTTGTGCATGTGCCATTTTTATATGTATGACTTCATTTTGTTGTCTAAATAATTCGCATCACAGGGTCAAACATTTTAGGGGTGAAATTTATCCCATGGGTTATTTTTCAATCTTTTTTCCAAAAAAATTCTCATTCTTTCAAAAATTATTCTCCCAAATTCCATGGAATATTTTTTTTTTACTCTAAAAATCACCAAAACTGCATAAAAACTATACAAAGTTCTTATAAATTTGAATATTTTTACAAAAAAAGTTGTCAAATATTTTATGCTTACAAATTTAAAAATTAATTAAATTCACAAATTTTTTTATACTTTGAGAAAATTGTAAATCCTTAAAATTTTCAATAAGCTTAATTAAATTATTATAATTTTTTTTCTTATCATTACTTACTAAATATCATTACATTTATTCATAAGCCTAATCATCTCAAAATAAGAACTTCCAATAAATTCAAGTCCATCCGAGTAACATGCTTAAAATGCTTAACTAAATACTATTGAATAAATAAATAAATAAAAACAAGAAACAAACACTCCTCGTTCTAAATATTTAATCACTAATGAATTTGGACCTCCTTTTCGTTTCCCTGTGCCACTTGTTTCATTTTAGACAAATCAGGCTAGTTTTATGTCTTTAAACATAGAAAGTGAAAAATAAAGTACAGAGTGTAAAAGAGCAAATATTAAAAGCACCATTTAACAAAACAAACAATACGGTCACAGAGTTTCTAGCACAAATTAATATTTTCATTGGAAGAACATGTAAGGACCAAGAGGCCCATTAACAAACCCTAATATATCTACACCATTTTATATATATAAAGAAATCACTAATTCAAACTTTCTGGCACATACAAGATGTCGATTTGAGTTTTATAAATGATAGGTTTGGTGTGATGAATTACAAGGTATCTATACAACATGGAAACAAATGCATTTTCAAAATTATTTTAGTAAAACAACATAGTTTTGGGGTATCCAGGTAGAGTACAACCTCGACATAACCATGGAAAAGGGAGAGGGAAAGAGTGATGATCATGCACTGTGATAATAGTAGTATCATGATCGGCTTCTGGCAAAAGAGAAACACTGTTGTGCTGTCAAGGAAGAGGGGAATTTCAGTAGATGGGGCATGTTGGGTGCAGGAGAATCCATTCATTGATGCAATCCTTATGAAACATGTGACCACAATCAGGGATAACCCTGAAAATCTCCAAATCGTCATAATTGTTGAGGCAAATTGAGCAAAAAATTTGTTCTTTGCTTCTTCTAATTCAGTTCCCTCTGCAGAAGTGAACGACCAGGAATCTTTCTCCAAGTATGGAATATTGGGGAATGAATCTAATGTCTCTTTGTTAATTGCACTTTCCATGTCATTGTTATCCAAACAATTGGTAGTAGGGGGTATGTGATCGTTAGGAACACTCGATGAAGCAAGAAAAGGAAATTTGTATCCTACACAAACGAGGACATATGAAAGTAACAATAAGACCATTACCATCACCACAAATGCCACCAGCAGCACTATGCTAGGAATTACTATCTATGGTGTGCATCGACTATTAGACTGGATATCGCTAAGCAGGTATTCGGGCTATCCGCTTCCCTTAGTCATATAATGGAGGAATGAAGGATTTATGGGGTACCATGTAATATTCCCTTAGTCATTCTTGATGTATGGTTCAGATACCATGATGAAGACTGTTTTTTCTTGAATTTTATCGTGTAATGGTATTTGTTAGTTGACCTAGGACATGAGGCACCGCTTACAAAATCCTCTTTGATTTCGTCCTTTCTCATCTTTCATCCAGATTTCAAACACATTTTTGTGTGGAAGAGACGTATTTTACAGCTTAGTAGGGGAGATGTGTAACTCCTTTGATGCTCCTATGACAAGTGTGTTTTATAAAAAAACAATAAAGTATTATAAAAAATAACATGCCCAGTCAAATTAGATTGAAACATTTACAACAACATATCTATAAAACTACACAAATTAGATAAATAAAAAATGTTGGAGCTACCTTCCAGCAGGAAATGAATTTTTCCTTCCATGATATAAAGAATATTGTCAAACTTGACTTGGATGATGTGCTTGCCCATTCTCTTAAGAGGAAGGACCATCGATACCATCTTCGTATGATTTTTAAAACGATGTAGACACTATAAAATACTCTTGAATCCCCACAAGTGTTTTTTCTGCATTGAGTCGAGGAGGTTGCTAGGATTCATTGTGTCAAATAGAGGAATACAGGTGGATCCATTGAAATTTGAGGCCATTGTAACTCTGCCTCCTCCTAGCTCTATCAAGAAACTGCAGATTCTGCAGGGGAAATCCAATTTCCTTCGACGATTTATAGTCGATCATGCCAAGATTACAAAGGGTTTCATGCGCTTATTGAATAAAGACACCCCATTCCTATGGGATGAAACAGCACAACTTGCTTTCGAGGCATTGAAGAAGGATTTATTATCATCTCCTCTATTATGCCCACCAGATTACATTAAATATTTCATATTGTATCTAGTTGCATTTGAGTCGACCATAGGAGTAGTACTAGTTCAAGAGGAAGACAAGCTCCAAGAGCATGTTGTCTATTACCTTATTCGATCATTAGCAAGTCCTGAAATTAGGTACTCACACGTCGAGAAGTTGTCATTAGCGGCAGTCTATGCCATTTAGACGCTACATAACTATATCTTGCTAAGGACAACCACAGTGGTTGTAGATGTGAATCTGTTCCAGTATGTTTTATCCCGATGTATAATCTGGGAAAAATTCAATAAATGGATAGTTATTCTCCAAGAGTTTGACTTGGATTTTCAATCTGCTAAGTCCAAAAAATCCTTAGTATTCTAGAGTTTATCTCGGATTTCCCTACAAAAGAGACTATAGTGGTGGAAGAAGACTCATTCCCAGATGAGTATATCTTTCTAATCTCAACCTCTGATCCTTGGTATGGATATATTCTAATATATCTCCATAATTTTAAGTGTCATGCATCCTTCTTGTGGGAGGATCGACATAATTTGCGTGTTAATGTGAAAAACTACCTTATCACCGACGATACCTTTTATCGATGAGGGGTAGATTCTATATTGAGTTAGTGCCTCACCCACGAAGAGGCAAAGCATGTCCAAAATGATTCCCATAACAGAGCATTTGAGGGTCATTTATCTAGGTTAGAAACGACCCAGAATATTTTATGTGCTGGTTCTTTCTGGCCCACTATCTTTAAATATTGTGTGGAAGCTATAAAGAGTTGTCATACTTGTCAGCTCTATACCAAAAAAATGCGATCACATCCCACTCCTTTGTTCCCCATCATTGCGATAGGTCCCTTCACTAAGTCAGGGGTGGATTACATGACATGTAACATAGTTTATGATGCGGGGCACAAATACATCATTGTCACTATAGACTAATTTACGAAGTGGAAAGAGGCAATGCCTACCATCAAGGTCGATGGAGAAATGACAGCTTATTTCATTTTCAACCAAATCATTGCTTGGTTCGGTATACCAAAGCAGACTGTCACTGACCATGGCAGTCATTTTCATAATAGCATGATGACTGAGTTGACCACCATGTTAGGGTTTAGGAAATATCATTCATATTTCTTTTACACTCACATGAATGGACAAGTAGAGGTGATTAATAAAATCTTGAAAACCATTCTAAAGTGCACTATCAACACGAGTAGGTCAAATTGGAATATCATGTTGTACCCTACACTTTGGGCATACTAGACTAATGTTAAGACAGTGACTAGTTTCTCGCCTTTCCAGCTCATGCACAGGGTGGAAGAAATCACACTGGTTGAATGCAATATTCCATCCCTAAAAATTGTCATTCATGTGCTTCTAGACACCATGGATCTTGAAGAAGATTTTCTTCACTTAGAAAATATAGATGAACAACACAGTGATGCGTTGACTACAAACGAGGCTCATAAGAACCAGGTTAAGAACCAATACGATAAAGTCGTTAAACAAATAGTTTTCTCCAAGGGAGAAATAATTTTTCTCTGGGATTAAGACAAGGAACCCCAGAGGGCAGGAAAATTCAAGTCAATGTGGTTGGGACCTTATGTCATGTCCAAATTTTTAAATAAGGGAGCTTATGAATTAATCAATTACGATAGAAACAAGTTGTCGGAGCCCAGGATTGGGCTCTACCTGAACAGGTATTATGCATAGGTATGATACTTTTTCTTGTATTAATATTCTATGTATTTTTATTTACAATAGGTCATTATTTGGTTAGTGTTTCTTATACAATATGTTGGTTGTTTCAAATGTCATCCGAGTCATTCATAGGTTTTTCCAATGGCGCCAACCACCACACTTGTAATATGGCTTCAACCACATGGGTTATCTATTCACCCTTAGGACAATTGGTTGCCTCTGGTGGAACCTTCTTAGGTCCTGTGACTATTAATATGGATAAATACAAACGTAGTCATTGAGTTGTTATGGTATGATACATTGCATGGCATTACCCTTCTAGAGGTCAGGCTTCACTACTAGCTTGTGGTTTCTCAGCTTAATGGTGTTTATTAGGTGTGAAACCCTAACTACTACGTCAGTTTTTATGTGTCAAGTTACATGAAAGATATTTTGAATACATTTCATACATTCATATTTCAAGAAATCAAAAAATAATTATGGATGCATATGCGAATTACATACTCAACTAGAACTTAGCATACACATTGTAAAATAAAATATACAGACACATTTTAGGCACATGTATATAACCACAAATGTGTGTGTGTGTGTGTGTGTGTGTAAAATTATGTCCATAGGTAGATCGAGTCTGATTCAAAGATCTTGTAATAAGTACAAAATATACAAAAATAGGATCATAATATGTAATATTCCCAAAGTCTAGGCTTGATCAACAACCTCCTCGGCTGCAACTACCTCCACAACCTTTCGGTAACATAACATAATCCAAGTCACCCTTCTAAGAAGGCATAACTAAGTAGGAGGAACCCCAACCACATGCTCCTGCATAAACATGGGGATCCACTCCATCCTGAGTGTATGAAAATCCTAGGTAAGCATGTCCATATTTCCTTCCATGACATGAAGTATCGCGTCTTCTCCTCCAACTTGCACAGGCTGCACAAAAGTTCTGGGATGGCCATCGAGGCGGACTGGTCCAACATTTGGATATAAACATAAAGAAGGTCAAACTTGTATACATATGTATTTATAATTTTATGAATAAAAAATACCATAAAAAACAAATATTGAAAAGATAAAAATACATACCTATCTCCCCCCATGCTCCTCCAGGAGGGAGGATGAGTTTTGGATCTCCACAAAAATCTATTCCAACATAAGGAAACATCTCGAGAGCAGGCACCTGTCTATCCCACCAGGAATATAATTCATCGTAGCCACTCTAGATCCCACTATCACCTCCTTGATGGAGGAAAATGTCTCTCCATAGTGTGATTCTATGCTCACAGGGTGGGCATGGTGGCAAAGTTATTGCGGGGCTGAGGGCAAGCACCCTCTTGAAGAAAAATGCAACTAAGATACTAGCATATCCAAAGTTTTTCCTTTGTCCCCTCTTACAATCAGATAATTGTTTCTTCATTATTGGGAGAAAACTCGAGCACTAGTCAAAAAGTACACCCCTAATACACTCTAGTGCAACACGCATGTGGGTTTGTGTTGCCAAATGTAGTGCAGATGATCCAGAAACCCTAGCCACTGTGCTTACCATCACCTTCAATTGAAAGCTGGTTATCTATGAAATTGGGACTTGTGTCCCTGAATTCTGTCCCAGGAAAACAATAGGTATTAACATAGCCTTGCATGCTAAGAGGGTCATCACCTCTATCAGTGCCCTCCGGGTTTATAGATGTACCCCTATGCAATAGTCCCATGATAAAATAGATATCATCTATTGTCAACTCCAAGATCTCTCCTTGGAGGTCAAAGAGCGCAAGCTCGTGATCCCAATAGCTCACCAAGGTCTCCATAAGGTGGACTTGGGAATGCATATTCGAAGTACAGTATAACTTTAACAAGTTGAATCTTTGTATATCTTGTAAATTTGCGGCATCTCGCATGGTATTGCAATCCATTTCCTCATTCTCACTTTCTCTCCATTCCAGCACCATGGTGGTCTGCCAAAGAACATTATCCTTCATTAGAATCCATTAAAAAACATTTTCATCCATCACTTTTGAAAAAATAGAGGTTTCGAAGTATTCAGGACTGTTCTTTAGGCACAGCACAAACCACACATGGGTTTCATTGTAGGAAACTCGCACTCTCGACTATAATGAAGGGTACCTGTGAATACCTCAGGATGCTTTTAGAAAAAGTATAAAACCACTCATTTTTTCACTAAAAACAAAATTGGAATGGACAAAATGGAAGAGGAGGGAGAGACCACCAACCTGCAACTTGCAGAATCAAATTGTTTCCACCGGTTTCACTACTACGATCATATGAAGTTTAGAGGTAAAAATTGCCAAATATAGTAAAATTTCCAAATGGAATGTTTATTTTTTATTTTGGGCTATATATAGTAAAAATTTCAATTTTCTTACCGACTTTCTATAGTTTAAAGTAAGTTTTTAATATATGAACTAATACCATGGTATTTTTATTAGCTGCAACAAGTCTTGGATCATTGAAAAGTTGTTTTTCGTTGCATATAGGGTAGGATTTGGTCTTCATTGCATGCTTTGAACTCACACTTTATCCTCTGCTAAACCCTAGGATCACTTTTTTTGTCCATGGACTATGTTTTATAACCACTTTTACCTTGCACAGATCATTGTTCTTTCGTGGATAGGACCTCCTTCACATGGGTAACCCTAGTTTAGAACATATTATTGTATTTTTGGTACCCATGTCGCAGTTGTGTTAGGTTTGCAGGAGCCTTCTTAGTTTTTTTTCATGACAAAATGAGACTCATTTTGCATATTTTTACAAGCTATACCCGATTATAAGGTTCCCCGCCCTTATAGAGTTTTCTTTAGGCCCTGGTCTGACTCCTTCAAAACAAACTAGACAACCGATCAAACTTGTTCATTCAGACTTGTTAAGGTAAATTTAATGATCATCTAAATTGGTGGTAAGTTATCTCTTTCTCGGACCATGTATATTATTTACCAGAAAATAACACTCACGTTTCCTCGGAATTGAGAAGAGTATCTTCAAGTATAGAGTTATACCTCTCTTTTTTTGACGTAAAGGACTAAACCTACGGAAAAGGAACCCTTGGTATGAAATTTGTTTTCTCTTTTTCGTGCTCTGGACCCAAACATGAAAATATTTCGAGCGTAATTTATGTATTTGTCATGCTTGCTAAACCCTAAATAAAAAAACATTGAGTTTACTGTTGTAAGTCCCATTTGTCGTAAACAAACGGAACTTTTCAAGTGATCTTGTCTTCCTTCACACTCATTAAACTCAGGATATATGCAGCTTTTGAAGGTGCACCATTCTGGTATTAGTTTACCCTTTTTTCGAACCTATCGACTAAGTACGAAAAAGGTATACCTTAGTCCTTCAAGAGCTAAGAGATTTATTCTATGGATTGCTTTATACTTTTTCAGGCTTAGGATACTAAATTGTACGAAAAAGAACCCCCCTAGAGTCTTCTTTGTAGTTTTCAGAGTCTCAAAACTATGAAAACACCAATGAGCATCTACTAGCTTGGGCTTGTAAAATACATGAATAAGTGACATATCAAACATTATTCTCTCACCTCTTCAAGCTTGTCAAAAATGAAGAGAGACTCAACTTTTTTGGACTCGTTAAAACTTAACAAGAAAGGTAAGGAAAAATTTCACTTTTTGGGTTATAAGTAGTGAAAGCATGTCATCCTTAAACAAAGCACTATCTGAACTTCTCGATAGTCATGTCTTAGTTTTGCACTTCCATATCAGATATTACTTCAATTTTTTACTCCTCCACTTGTCCTTTATACATGGAAAATATGATCATGTCCCCCACATTACAGATAAGTCTAGTTGGCCTATCTGAAAGTATAAAGCTTCCTTGGGTCATCTTTTTGTCATGCTCACTATTCAAGGATATTTATCTCTATCTGGTCATCCTGATTCCCATCATTATATTCTCTGAGAATTCCTTATGACTACCTTCCCTCATCCAGTCTCTTAGTTACTCTTGTGATATGTTGAAAGATTCATTTCCTTCCTCCTCGCACTACGATTTCTCATCAGCAACTCCTCAAGATGAAGACCTAGAGTTTCGAAGATGGTACCCTAGGATTCGCTATCCAAAAATTAAAAAATTAAAGTAGGTTTAGTTAAGGATAGTTGGGCTCGTAATCATAACTATCCCAACTTCCTCAACCATCTCAAACTTTGTAACTCCTCTCATTCATCAAGTATAAATAGAGGGTAAGGGTTGAGGCTAAGATATATTTGAAGAGAGAAAGGCTATTTTGGTGGAATGCCCTTTTAGATTTGGAGCACCAGAACTCAGTTCCTCAGCTAGCACAGGAGGAATTGTACCAGATACTGGTTGTAATATTTCATCACTGCTTATCAATAAAGAGAGTGTTTCTTCCAAATGTGTGCACTAGTTTTCTTATGTGTTATGGTTTATGAATTATCTTGTTGTCTTATTGCAATTATAATATTTTATCTATCTCTTATATAACATACTAAGATATTGCTAGAAGTTGTCTATCTCTTTGATAGGTGTGAAGATCCCTAGAAGTTGTTGGAGAATTTGGATTGAAGGAGAAATGTAGGACCAACCCTCATAAACAAGGTACACTAACTTTCTACCCTATTTCTCTGTCAAATTTCCAAATAATTGAATGTTTGCAAGATTAATTGGTATGTTGGTGACCCCATACCCATAGGTCATAAGGTTGTATTTCCCTGAACAACAATGGAGGTTAACAATTCAAGGATGTAACAAAAAATCATGAAATATTCAACACATTATGGACAATGTAATGTTTAAATACATCACTTGGATTAAAATATTTTTAGGTAACTAAACTTATCACGTGGAAAAAAATTCCAATTTATGTCCTCAATATCATATGAGCACTATAAGCTACCAACCAATTTTCAATTAGTGTTACCCATAGTAGCATAATTCGATCGTATTGGTCTTTTGTGTACGGAAATTTCAAACATTTTGGAATTCGTCGAATATTCGTTCTATGTGTAATACGGATACCGGATAATTTTGAAAATTAAATTTAAAAAGCGAAAACTTAATTATTAAACACCATAAAATAAATACATTTCAATTCCATACTTTGTAATTCAATTTAATAGGAATAAAAATATGCCAAAGAAAATAAATATGCAAATATAACAACAACACTAGATTTATTGGTTACCAAAACCATGTTCCCAAAACCACTTACATCCTTGCTCATTGGGGAGTCAAACTTAACCCTAACACAATTTAAACATTAATTAATTAATTCCAAAGTAAATAGTGGTAAATATTATTTACTTTCTTCTTAAAACAATTAATAAATATTAATAACTAAGAGTTTTATCTCTTATACCAAGGGAATTATTCTTTTGTTTTTAAAAGAGTAATTTTGGTTATAAGAAATATGTTTAAAAAAATAATGATTTTTCTTAAGTTTAAAATTTAATGGTTGACATTTAATATTTCATTAAAAATATTGTATATGTTTAACTATACATAAATGTTATATATGTTTAACACAGTCCCCAATTCATGTTTAATGAAATAGAATGGCCACTTGTTTCTAAACATAAACAAGTTCCATTACAAGGTTACTGACGTAATGGCACTGAATCCTCCTGCATTTCATCGTACAAATGTTCACATCTCTTGGATGAGGGGAAGATCTACAATTGCCTTCAAGCTGACCTTTATGTACAAAAATTTCACATTCACTTACTGAGCAAAACCCTAGTTTCCAAAATTGACAAAAAAAATGATCCCTTGTCCATGGACCCAGAGTAGAGGGCCACTCTAGCACTATCCCGATGTACTGAATCCATATGAGCTGATAGTTGATCGATTCGAGCAATGGTCATCAATCTATGAAATGTTGAATCCCACCTCCTACAGGCTTTTAGGGACATCCGTTGAATCCCTAACCGGGGCATAGAGTGGAAACCGTGCACCAAAAAGGGCTTTCAGTGGGTCGTGCAAGCGTGTTTAGGCAGGTTCCATGTGAGAACACTAGCCACACGTTCACAGTCAAGGAATTTGCAAAGCCGATCCCTATGTGCAAAAATTGGACATTCACTTACTGAGCAAAACCCTAGTTTCCAAAATTGACCGAAAAAATGATCCCTTGTCTGTGGACCTAGATTAGAGGGCCACCCTAGAACTTTCTCGATGTCCTGAATCCAACAGAGCTGACAGCTTGTCGATCCGAGCAACGGTCATGATTCTATGGCACGTTGAATCCCACCTCCTACAGGCTTTCAGGGACACCTATTGAATCCCTACCCGGGCATAGAGTGGAAACCGTGCATCAAAAATGGCTTCCGGTGGTTCGTGCAAGCGTGTTTAGGCATGGGTTATGTGGGAATTCTAGCCACACCTTCACAGTTGAGCAATATGATAATTTGACCCCCATGTGTAAATATTTCACATTCACTTACTGAGCAAAACCCTAGTTTCCAAAATTGACGAAAAAAATGGTCTCTTGTCCATGGAACTAGATTAAAGGGTTACCCTAGCACTATCCCGATGTCCTGAATCCAATGGAGCCAATAATTTGTCGATCTGAGGAATGGCTATGATTCTATGGCATGTTGAATCCCACCTCCTACAACCTTTCAGGGACACCTGTTGAATCCCTACCCGGGGCATAGAATGGAAACCGTGCATAAAAAAGGGCTTCCAATGGTTCGTCCAAGCATGTTTAGGCATGTGTTATGTGGGAATGCTAGCCACACCTTCACGGTCGAGCAATATGCGAATTTGACCCCCATGTGTAAATATTTCACATTCACTTACTAAGCAAAACCCTAGTTTCCAAAATTGACCAAAAAAAAGGTCTCTTGTCCATGGAACCATATTAGAGGGACATACTAGCACTATATTGATGTCCTGAATCCAACAAAGCTGACGGTTTGTCGATCCAAGAAACGGTCATGATTCTGTGGCACATTGAATCCCACCTCCTATAGCCTTTCAGGGACACCTGTTGAATCCCTACCTAGGGCATAGAATGGAAACCGTGCATCAAAAAGGGCTTCCGATGGTTCGTACAAGTGTGTTTAGGTATGTGTTATGTGGGAATGCTGGCCACACCTTCATGGTCAAGCAATATGCGAATTTGACCGCCATGTGAAAATATTTCACATTCACTTACTGAGCAAAACCCTAGTTTCCAAAATTGACAAAACAAATGGTCTCTTGTCCATGGAATTAGATTAGAGGGCCACCATAGCACTATCTCGATGTCTTGAATCCAACGGAGTAGACAGTTCATCGATCTAAGCAACGGTCATGATTCTATGGCACGTTGAATCCGACCTCCTATAGGCTTTCAAGGACACATGTTGAATCCCTACTCGGAGCATAGAATGAAAATCGTGCATCAAAAAGGGCTTCTGGTGGTTCGTGCAAGCGTGTTTAGGCACGTGTTATGTGGGAACGCTAGCCACACCTTCATAGTTGAGCAATATGTGAATTTGACCCCCATGTGCAAATATTTCACATTCACTGACTGAGCAAAACCCTAGTTTCAAAAATTGACCAAAAAAATGGTCTCTTATCCATGGAACCAGATTAGAGGGCCTCCCTAGCACTATCCCAATGTCCTGAATACAACAGAGCCGATGGTTCATCGATTCGAGCAATATCCATCATTCTATCACACGTTGAATCCCACCTCCTACAAGATTTCAGTGACACCTGTTGAATCCCTACCCGGAAGAAACAAATTATCGGAGTGAAGGAGATAATTATCGGATTCAAGGAGATGTCCTGATAGGATCAACTTCGAGATTCAAGGAAAATGCAATAGACATATCCCAGATAGAGTGGTAGATAATGGTCTTGGGCTATAAGGCATGAGTAATGTAAGTATCAATATAATACAACAAATCCATTGTAGAAGTCTATTGAATTTATCAATATATCAAGCACTCAATGTATCAAACTGCAAATAATCAATGAGACCATGAAACCAAAATATTTGACTACCACATACCTGACTACCTACCTGTGGTCATTCGACTAGACCACCGGGATCACCTGTAATAGCAACGGTATCCTTTATCCTCTCGTGCTCAGAGTAAGGCAACACGTATTGTGACTTTGATGAGTTCTTGTTTGACATTGTTTGCAATTGGAGGTTTGTGACAATAACTAAGTTTGTATAATGGTATACAATTTGACCCGGTCTATAATATTCAAATACATAACCTTTTTTCTTTCATGCATGGGAAACCTGTGTCAAATATTCCCATTTGATAACCATTGACCCAATTAGAAAATCATTGTCCTCGGAGTCGCTTAATGATACAATGATGGGCTGCTTCCCATCCAAGCAATGTGTCAGCCAGTAGTCAGTGTGCCATTTATTGTCTCTCAGGGAAACCACTGTGTATATGTGCCCTGCATAAAATAAAGTGTAGACCTAGGAGTCAGCTAACTAAACACAACTAATCGTCAAACATTTCAAAGTGATCAACATAATAGTCGAACCTGGTTGTATGAGATATGAAATGTTGTCATAGTCATGTTAAATACTCAATTGGCATTCCTCTAACTGGGATAATTCTGAAGCTATTTTTCGGTCAATGGGAGTGATACATGATCCCAGCTGTCAACCCAATCTGTGGATTCATAGTTTTCCCATTCACCACTGCTACATGGATAACAAAAACAAGAGAGTTTTCTTGTCCGCATTTCAACTGTAGCATTGTCTGACGTCCTAACTGAATGGAATTCACAAGTTCCTTGGACGATCTTGCACTCATATAGGTGTGATCAATCTACATCGACCACCTCCCAAAAATATCTATGTACATGTGTTTTTTGAGATGATTGGTCTTCTTTCCTTCTAGCTCCCTGCCCCATCACTAAAGAACACCATGCAACAATGGTCTTTGCATCTTGTATGAGCGAAATAGTTGTGAATTTCATCTCTTGGTTACGTAATGCAATCTTAATGCATGCACCTGCTCCATCATGTTCCCCTTTTCCATGTCTGATCTCAAAATAGTTCCAAATATGTGGCACCTTGTGCCTCTTGTTGAGAATACACAGCCATTGGAAGACACGGTAATTTTTTAATTGCCCCGCACAACCATCAGACCAAATGCAATGTTGTTCCATCTGTATATTTTTATCCTCCAAGTGTTTGTAGAACAATTGAAAGCTATGTTGTACAAAATCCAATTCATGACACTTGTCATCACTTATGTAAAAGTGATACTCCAATATAACCCTGTTCTCTTCAGTACTATCTGCCCCATGTCTATAGGTGATATGGACCATTATGCTGACCTGATCTAAGTGATAATATTGACTCGGAATCTCATTTTGTGGTTGAAAAGTGTAGTTTTCTGCAAAATCAACCACTAATAATATAGTTCCAATAGGAAATGTATCCCTGCACGCTCTAAACTGCTTGTCTTGCCAACGAGCCACATGTACATGATTTACATACTGTTGTGTCTTTTCAAAGAATTCCTCCATGAAGTTGCATACCAGTACGTGGTAGATCAACAATACAGATGTACAGATCAATAGGTTGTTACATATATGAAGTAGAAATATATATCAATAGGAAAAAATACTATTCAGGAACTCGTTTCTAACCTGAGAGGTGACCAATTGTATTTTTTTCCTTTCATTCCCTCCACTAATATCATACATGACATATTTGAATGATTGCAAGTTCACTTCATGTCTCCCAAGTTCATGCTCATCGGTGACATGTATGCATTTGTCCAAAAATGCCATTCCACCACACCTTGGGCATGTCCCATCTACGCAAGGCCTTTGATAAAATGTGCAACCTTCTATCCTTCTACACAAGATGCTATGGATAAACTCTCTAGATGATGTCGATGGCAATGTAGTTGAGCATTCTTGCACAAGAGTGTTATGCAAAACACGCAATATAAGTACATATGTATCATCATAATAAGCATACTCAATGTGATATCGACAACAACATGTGTTATGAGTTGTATTTATTTTAACATGCCATGGTTTGCATTTCTCGAAGGATCTTTGGCCCAAGTTAAGTTCATTATGTTCATGCCTAAACCTCTCATATAATTCTGTTTGTGTCATGTCAAGAAAATGTTTAATGTGGGGCTCACAGTCCCTTGAACCCATTCTCAATTTTAGTACATCTTTTTGGTTGGATGAAGGTCTACTATTGTCATGCCAAAACCCTTGCACCAGTCCCTTTACCACATCAATGAGCTTCATATTGGAGCATGGAAACCTGCCAACGAAGGACCAGACATCTGAGTCAAGCTATTCTCTTCTAGAACAATACCTACTGAGTGTTTTTATATCTAATCCTACAAGTTTGGATGTAGGCTTAAGAAGGAAAAGGGCCCTGGTGCTTTTGTTCACGATTGATTGTGACAACACACGGCAAGCTGCATTGCGATCCTTTGAACGAGATTTCTTTCCAATATTACTAAATGCATCTACCAAACTTCTGACAACATAAGAACTTAGTTCAAAACTATTTATCATCTTTATCCTTAAGTTTTTCCTAACAACAGTCATAGACCTATACTTTAACAACGATATAGATAATCTACATTTATCTCCATCACATTTAGAATCAAAATAGTTGACAAGTATATGTTGAGCTTGCTATGCAATACCGCTTTTAGACAACGTACCTTCAAGTGAACCAATGAGACTTTCATCAATTTGTATGCGTTTTGGAGTTCTTCAGTGTGAAGTTGCTAATGGAGGTAGGGAGGTTGGAATTGCACCCTGTACTATATCACCCAGTCGATCTGGCGTTTGAACATGAGCTTCATGTCCTTCTGTGTCTTCCTGACGGTCGGATGGTGGCAATTGTAAATCCTCTTGAGTGGTCTGAACAACATTGTCTTCTTTTAGCATACCTTCGGCATTCAATGTCTCTCTAACTTTGTCACTTGTATACCCACATTCAATTAAATCTGCAAAGGTTTCAGGTGGCCTTGATGTGCACCTACGTTTTACTCCTTGATCGGTGCCATGCAGTGCTCGTTCTTCTACTGATATGGTGACCGAAGACCCCTCGAGCGAATGCTCTTGTCTTTCTTGACGTGGATTGGAAGGAAGAACTGTGGCATCCTCAACAATCAGAATTGGTTGAGTGTCCATAGAGCGTCTTCGATTGGTCATGTCATTTCTTTTCTTCTCTCTAATTTCTTCAAGGATTTCATTGGGTATCCGCTTCCTTGCTGATTTTCTTGCTCGATTGTGTGAGTTTCCCATGACCACAATGATTAATGATATATATGGCTTCCTTTTCTAGCTCCTCAATGGGAAACTACCTAGGGCTTGGTTTCTTTCTTGCTCAATTGTGTTTAGATACTCAAGATAGGGGCAAGATTGGGAAGACTGTTGCCTTTGCTAGCTCCTCAATTCCAAGAAAAACAATGGTAGAGATGCTCTATGGTGCTCCTCAATGCGAAATTCCCCAAGCTTGGTAAATATCTTGAGCAATTGTGTCTACATACTCTTGAGCTAGGGGGAGATTGGGAAGAATACATTGCCTTTGCTAGCTCCTCAATCGCAAGAAAAACAATGTTAGAAATGTTGTATGGTGCTCCTCAATGGGAAATTCTCCAAACTTGGTTTCTTTCATGCTCAATTGTGTCTACATACTCCACCACAGTGACCAAGTTAATGTTGCGTTTGCTAGCTCCTCAATTGCAAGGAAAACAATGGTGGAGATGCTCTATGTGGCTCCTTGCTCAATTAATGGATTCTTTCTTGCTCCTC
>LPNX010181952.1:17237-22237 GCA_001517045.1 Pseudotsuga menziesii | reverse complement strand
AAAGGTCATTTAATTTCCTAAATTTTTTGTTTTTTACTGATCACAAGATTCATTGTGTAAGTGTCTCAAAATATCCATGCAAGTTGATGGATGTCTGTTTTTTCAATTTTGTATTGCATCTAACGCGCCGAAAGAGACCCTCAACTTCTTGCATACACCCATATATTGTTGTATATTTAATTAAAAATATTATATATAAGAAGTCTACTTCCGTATTTTATTCATATTGGATTTTTTTTGTTACATATTTTTTTCGTGTTGAATCATATTCGTACTCGAATTATGATACTATGGTGTTACCCAACATTGTCATATGTCATCCTAGTTAGGTATGCATAATGAATAAAGGATGCCATTTATCTCCAACACAACAGAATCCGTGGAAACAATAACAAACATTTTACTCATTTCACTCAAATAGAAAAAGAGAGAAATAAAAATAGGCTACATACTCAATTTATCAAACCATTTATGCTGATATTCAATTGACCTCTTTCTCATATTTTTGAAGAATGCAACATTTTATTTCGAGCTTTTCATTGTAATATGACTCCCTTAACACAAGTACATCAACTTACCAATGCAACTTCTTTAGTTGTTTCTTGTCTTGTCCCAACTAGATAAATAATGGTTGGACATGTTAGTTGAATTTTTGTAAATTAGAATGCTCCTAAAATCATAGTTCTAAAACACTAGTAATGCACTCAGAAAGAAAATAGTTTGAACAAAGACTACAGCCTTTTTTTCCCCAAATTTTTAAATGAAACGAAAAATGGACTAAAATGGGACAAAGAACTAGTAAAACAACCGATCAAATATAAACACATAAAATAATCAAATTTTAATTTAAAAAAGTACATATTCATGTACTTACTAAATTATTTATATTGCATGTAAAGCTGAAAATAACAAAATTACATTGAGAGTTCTGAGATTCATAATATTAAAGTTTTGAGAGAAGACACATCAAACATGAAGGCTATAAATAACCTCTAGAGTCTAGAAAACATCATACTATAACCAAATAACCACATATCCATAGTGTGCCATGAGTCATCCAAATCATAAGCAATAACATATCTTGAATTCTCTATATATTCATTAACATGATGTAGATTGTTTGGAACACATAGGATGTTCCATTATAACTTTTTCTAGTATAGTCATCATTTTTATTTTTTACATTGATGATATTGTTTTTATGGCAAGGAATCCCTAGGATCTCAACAAGCAATTAAAAATTCTCTAGAATTTTTTTCTCAAGTATAAATATGATAGTTAAAAGTGACAAAACAAAGATTATGATAATTGAATCTCAAAATATCACTTATACTAATTTCATTGGGTCAAGAGGCACTCTACAGCCCAATATGGGGGAGATCTTTTAACGTGATGTAATGTTACTAATGTATAATGTATGTAACATGTTGACAAAAAAAATAGTGAAAGTGAATACTAGTGAATATTATGGGAGAGATCTTGTAACGTGATGTAACATTAGTAACATTTGTAACATGTAGGCAAAAAATTCTAGTGATAGTAGTGAATATTATGGAAGAGATCTTGTAACGTGATGTAATGTTTGTAATATTGAATAACTAATGTCAAAAGTAGTAAATATTTTGTCGGCCTAATGATGTAAGGTTGTAACGTTTCATTTGAAATACACTCCCTATATTAATACAAACAACAAAAATATTATAGAAAAAAAATAATTATTCTCAAGCAGCTATTAGAGATGAAGAATTTGATCAAGCAGGTATTCGAGACGAGGAATCTGATCATGTAACAAGGTGAACATTGCATAATTCTTCATTTCAAGTAACATGAATTTTTTATAATGAACATTGCATTTTTTTTTTCAAAAAGCTCTGAACCATGTCACAACACACTACCTGCACCTTCTCTGTAGCTCCAGTACCAGCTCCACTTGCAGCAACCTGCCCTCCTTTGCAGCTCCATCACCAGCTCCATTGATAGCAGCCTCCCCTCCTCTACAGCTCCAGCTCCACTAGCAGCCCCTTCCCCTCCTCCCACGATGCACCGCGTCCTTCCCTTGTGCAGCCTCCTGCACCTTCCCTCCGCGTCCTCCCCTGCTGCCTGCAACTACCTTAATATTTAAATTTAATGGCCATACATTAGAAGTCATGGCTGAAATCAAGCGCTGTCACATAGAAACTATTTTAAAAACAGTGGGATGAAAAAGGAGATAGACTTTTAAAACCATATTCCGTGATACAATTTTGAGGATTAAAACTCAATACATGTTTGGTTACTAATGATGAAAACACAATTTTAAGTGGAGAGGTCGAATAATTCTATTATTTTAAGTGGGGACGTTTCTATTTGTGTAGATGATAAAATGTGTGTTATTATATTAATATAATATTATATTAATATTACATTTTAATTTTAATATTAAAATTAATATAAATTAATATAGATATATATTAATATTTAAATTTCTTTAAATTTAATATAAGTTAATATTAAAATTAATATAAATTAATATTTAAATTTAATATAAATTTATATTAAATTTAGGTCTATATAAAAAATCTTTGCCATGCATAATAGGAACTACCTATGGTATAGTGGTGAGGGTGTTGGGATAATGGGTGTGAGGTGTAAGGTTCAATCCTTCTAAAGCAACTTTTTGTCTTAAAAAATATTAAATTTAAGTATGTCACAGGTATATATAAAAAATATTTGCCATACATAATAGGAACTACTTGTGCTATAGTGGTGAGGGTGTTGGGATAATGGGTGTGAGGTGCAAGGTTCAATCCTCCTAGATCACCTTTTTGTGAATTTAGTCATTTAGAATTTCATGTAAATTGAGTTGTATACTTGCATAGTTTTCAGTGTATGGTTTTTTTTATTGCATTTTTTTCAGTGTAGTTGTTATTCCAGTGGTGCATTGCTTTTAGTTTATATTTCATAGATGCATAAATGTCAGCATATATATTAATTTTTGACATTTTTTATATAGTGACTAAACTAGAAATGGAAGATGTGCATGTGGAAGCTGCTATGAGAGAAACGGGCTAAGGAAGCAAATCTTATGAAAATATAGCAAAACAACGAGAATAACGAAAAAAAACAAAACGCAGAACGACAAAAAGAATTTCAAAAAAGACAGTTGGACAAAAAGATAGCAGAAGAATGTGAAGAACAAAGAAAACAACTCGCAGATCGACAAAAAGAATATCGTAAGTGACTAAATGATAGCAGCAGAACAACAAATAAATCAAAATGTACGGAATGATGAGTGGACAGGCGAAATGTCAGCAGCAATAGAAGAAGAATGAAAAAAACAACACGCAGCTCAACAAATAGAATCTTGAAAAAGAAATTTAGCCGAATTGACAGTACAAGAACGAGAAGAACTAAGAAAACAAAACGCTGATCGACAAAGATTGTATCGAGAGAGAAATTTGAAGCGATTGGATGAACAAAGAAATCGATTTGCAAAACAACAAATAAATCAAAATATAGAATGACAAAGACAACATTCAACCAGTATACCAGTGAAACCAACTATGACAGATGCTCAAGCGGTTCCAAATACTTATGGTCCCACATAAGGAGATTGAAATTGATGATAATATATCGGTACCATATGAAGAAATGTATACTAGACATCACAAATTTCGTGAGCGAATTGATCAATTTGTAGAGGTGCAAATGTGTCATGTCTACCAGGAGTCATATGCTAGAGTACACATATGTAATACAAGTACAGGTCCAATGTGCTTGTGATGTCTGAGAGAGGGATCTAATCACAAATTTTCAACTGCGAGCCACATGGATCTAGGATTTCAACTGCGTTCCCTTCAAGATCTCACACAAGTTGAAGAGATGTTGATAGCATGTGCAAGTCCAATTTTGCAGATGATGCATTCAATTGGTGGACAATACAAATATCAAGGACACACCATTAGTTTTCCGCAAGAGATAAAATATGTTACTAAGACATCTCCATGACATATTAACAACTTGGACTTAATGGTCATTGTGCAAAAAAAAGGACGACAAGGATCCAGTTATGATTTCACTGTTAGAAAACAAAAAGTTATGGATGCATTATTATATAAGATTTAGAATGATCCATATTATCAAGATGCTCGAGTTGATTATGACGCAGTAGAAGAGTTACCTGAAAATGCAACAGATATCTCACATATGCTTAATTCTATTACGCTTCCCGATATTGACGACTAAACAGAATTCACAATGTTGGAAGGGATACCAGGAGTTGATCACATGTTAGACAGTTTACAAACAACTTCTTTTGCATCATGAGAGATAGAAATTATTAGAGCATGGGAAAATAATCCTAATCTAGATGAAAATAACGCAAATGAGCAATTGACTGATGTGCTTAACTGGCTTGGCATTGGCTCATCTCCGATTAACAAGTACAACACTGTTGGATTATTTGATATGGCATTTCCAGCATTGTTCCCTAAAGGAGAGGCTGATTGGTTACAACCGCGAATGAGAAATGTCCATCTACATGAGTATGCAAAACATCTTCTCAGATATCATGATAACAGATTTGGAAGACACCCTCACTTTAGATATTTTTTACTAAATATCATAATGAGACATCATGCTCAAGCTTCATCAACAGTTTTTGTCAAAAAGAATATTAGTGAACTACCCACAACAATGGAAGAGTTACGACAACATTTAAAAAATCTTCCAGGTTCAAGATTGGGAGAAAGATTAATGAGATTTGGAACAGTATTAAGAGGTACACGTGCATATTGGAGAAAGTATCGTTAAGAGTTATCTGACTTGATTCAACAGATAGGTTGTCCGACAATATTCTTCACACTAAGTGCAACAGATATGCAGTGGCCTAATTTGCATAAATTAATTCCAAGCACAAGTCCTACAGATCCACGTGAAGTGAGGAAATGGTGACATCAAAATGTAATTAATAATCCTCACATCATGGCACATTATATGCACTTGAGACATACACTTTTTTG
>LPNX010181951.1:7343-36605 GCA_001517045.1 Pseudotsuga menziesii | reverse complement strand
ACCCATGTCTTTACTACGAACTGAATGTAGTTCTCTCGTACCAGGTATGGTCTCGTAATACCATGGCATGGATCTTTTCTCATCGCCAAGGGAAACATCCCCAAAAAACCTGCATCGAATAAAAGACATCATATTTATATATATAATAATACAAACACATTTATTAAATTCCAATTAAGGTGTTGTTTCTACCTACGCACTGGCCTTGCTTGTTCATGACCTTGGTGACCCAAATTTTGTGTGCACCAATCAACTACTTCTGCTGAGCACTTGAGTCGAGATGCACTATGACTCATTTGGTACCTCCGAAGTGCTCGTTTCATGCATGCACCTGCACCATCATGTTCACCCTTTCCATGCCCTATTTCAAAAAAGCTCCAGGTGTGTCGAATACCTATCTCTTTGTGAATATGAATCAACCAATAAAATGAGCGTGCTGATTTGAACTGCCCCGCACTCCCATCTAACCAAATCCAGTGTTCTGTAAATGACACCCCATTCTTTTTGAATGAATCATAAATCATCCCAAAGCAGTGTTGAACAAACAATGTGTCATGCTCATAATTATCACTGACATAAAAATGGTATTCCTTGATCACATTGCGTGACTGAGGAGTGCTATCCCTACCATCAATGCTCTCCTAAGCATGTCTATACAATACATGTACGAACATGGACACCTAGTTAGAGTGATAATACTCACTTTGTATATCACTATGAGGAGCAAATGTATAATTCTCATCAAAGTCTACCACTGATAGAATTGTGCCTGGCTAAAAAACCTCACGAGAATGCTTAAAATCTAAAGCTTGACACCTAGACCTATGGGAGTGTTTAATGTATTTGTAAATTTGACTTTGAAACTTGTCCATGGAATTTGAAATAGGAATATCATCCTCGAGCAAGTCGATCCTCTTAGATGGAACATGTGAAGAAGATGATGGATTCATGGAGACATACTCATATCTCTTCCACTTAACTGTGATATCTGACAATCTAGGGTGTGTTGGATTGATAGGAAACTTCCTATCGAATAATGCCAAATCACCAAATTCATGGAATATTCTCCCACCTACACACCTTTTAATGAAAAACACATTTTCAGGATTCCTATTGCATAGTATCATAGAAATAAAATCTCGCACTGTGTGAGGAGCTGGTTCGCCATCCCAATGTTTTGCAAAAATACACAAATGTGTCATAGTATAACTGGAATTCAATGTGGTATCGACAACAACAAGTGTCCCGAATCGTATTCGGCCTAATATACCACTGTTTCAACTTACTGAACATGGTAAATGAGATCTAGACACCAGGATTTGATTCTTTGAATTCCTTGAACAAAGCAACTCCTGTCATCTCCATTACATGCTTGCAATGCTCCTTATAAATGCCTCTTCTAGAACGTTGTCGCAGGACATGCTTTCGATCTGGTATAGCACGAGAATGGTCATCCCAATACTCTATCAACTTCTCTCTGATGCCCTCTTCCATCCTACCTTTATATGCTTCTCTGCATATAAGATCCCAACAAGAAGCTTCATCATTTTCATCTATCTTTACCCTAAATTTAGTGTATTTGTGTAGTGTTTTTCTTGAAACGTGGAGCAGATTTGACATTGTCGCAACCATTTGATTTATTGAGGTGCTTCGTGCCACAATAGTATTTGTAATTGCCCTACGTGCAGCGCTGATATCAATTTTTCTTGACTTTCCAAATGCAGATAATGCAGTTGTTACATTCTCACATCCATTTTTATTTTTAACATCCTTAAAACCCAACAACTTTGTGGCACGTTTCAATTTTTTGTGTTTTATCAATCCATGTAGGATTTGAGCTTGTGTAATCACTGATTGTTGTTCAAAGTACAACTTGACTATGTTACTAACATTCTCTTTGATTGTCTGATCGGGGGTCAGGTTCCCGAACTCTTCTTGAGTGGCATCATCCAACCCTCTTAAACAATTAGTAGCCATTCCAACTTCATTGAAGCTCCCAATTACTCTTGAGAAATCAGAGGGTGCACGATCTTGTGATGACTGGCCAGGATCTAGCAATAAATAAATACAAGCGCTTGGAATAAATACAAATAAATGCAAGCTCAAGAATAACATTTGATCTTACTTATCATATTGTAGTAACTGGAGATGAATATGGACCCTGGTTTAAATCGGCTTCCTAATGGTTCAAAGGTAGTCACTCGGCCACCAAAGATGTCTCAGGATTGAGTATTGGGGAAGTACCCCTCACTTCATGACATAGGTAAAACTGCTAACTGCTTAGCCACAAACGATAACTCTTTGGTTTTCCTCACAGGTGGGAATCTAGTCAATCCAGTAGGGGTCGTTGCCCTTTTCACTTGGCAGGTCCTCTCAATGGCCAACTACTTTGGGGTTCCTGTGGTACTCTTCATAATGAGTTTTAGGGCAAAGCCCAAGTACTTCCCACAGTTGTTGCAGATGAAACTTATGTCCCAAACCAGATGTTATTAAGTAAAATATGTTACTCTATCTTACCTTAAGTAAATTGTGATTGTAATTGTAAATTATGCTTATGCACGTTAATGTGATTGTAATTGTAATGTGATTGTGATTGTAATTGTAATTGTTGATTTCCTTTGAGATCATCATTGTCATCAATGCTTAAATCCATATGATTCATAGTCATTTGTACATGATTATAATGTAATGTAATTGTAATTGTAAAATTGTTTAATGTAATTGTAATGTAATTATCATCATTATCATAATGTAATGTAAAATTGTAATTTGAACACTAAGAAAATTCTCGCATATGAATATGAAATTAAAATCATATTAAAATAGATGAAAGGAGAGATAATGCTATAGAAAATATGAAGACAATAAGTGCACTGATAAGGCTATATATGCATATTAATTTAGAACTAGATATTATGCTAGAATATTATGCACTATATAATTATATATATTTATCAACCATTCTCTAATTTCATTGGACAACTCTAGAACTACTCATACTATAATACACTTACTTTGTATATATTTTTAATTTAGTGTAGTGGTCAAACATTTTTTTCAATTCTTTCACAACACATACCATTATTTCACATGTACACATAAGTGGTTTTAGAAGGTTGTATATATACATGCACATACAATGTATATAAGTTTATGAATTAATTACAAAATTACAATTTTACAAAATTATAATTAAATTCTAAACAATTTAACATGTATACATATATATTCAAATTATGAATTAGAACACTAAGAAATTGAATATATGAATACGCAATTTATGAAATTATACAATTTACAGACAATTATGAATTTACATATATATGAATTCATACATGAATTAATTACAAAATTCTAATTAAATTTTAAATAATTTAACATGTGTGTATATATAAAAATTATGAACTAGAGCACTATGAAATTGAATATATAAGAATATGCAATATGAAATTAAACATGAATATGTGAATACGAAATTATACAATTTACATATAATTATAAATACATATATATGAATTCATACATGCACATACAATGTATATAAGTTTATGAATTAATTACATAATTACAATTTTACAAAATTATAATTAAATTCTAAACAATTTAACATGTATATATATAAAAAATATGAACTAGAACACTATGAAATTGAATATATGAATATGCAATTTATGAAATTATACGAATATGTGAATATGAAATTATACAATTATGAATACATATATATATGAATTCATACATGCACATACAACATGTATATAAGTTTATGAGTTAATTACAAAATTATATTTACATTCTAAACAATTTCACACACACACACACACACACACACACACACACACACACACACACATATATATATATATATATTATGAACTAAAACACTATGAAATTGAATATATTATGCAATATGAAATTATATGAATATACGAATATGAAATTATATGAACTAGATCACTAGGAAAATGAAATTATATTTATAAATATGAAATTGCATAACTTAAAATAAATTATACCAATATTGTTAGAAATGACATTTAATTCTCCAAGCATTGGTTGATTTGCAACTTCTTCTCCTCTCAAGATTGCTCTTTTTCTCCTCTTTCTTTCTCTATCTTTCTCTATTATTTCTTTCGTGTTGCTTTGATTCCTAGAAGATATTTTACTTCGACGCTTTTTGCTTCCCATTGTGATCAAGATCAACAATCCAAATTCGTACCTGCAACAATATCTAAACACAATACACAATTGTTTCAAATAGGATAGTCAATTGTGAAAGATAAAATTAGTAACATGTTTATGTATTATGTTTTATGTTTATATAGAATTTTGTTTAGGAATTCGGGTGGGAAATGAGGTTAGGAGGGTGGTTGGAATGACATTAATGCCATCAATTCCTAAGTCCATTTCCGTACATTTTTGAAAAAATTGTTTTGAAAAAAGTCATGCCTCAATCGAGGTAAAAAATCGATCGAGGTTTCATCAGAAGCTCGATCGAGGGTTTATCAAACCCTCGATTGAGAGTTTGATTAAGCCCTCTATCGAGCTCTCGATGAAACCTCGATCGAGGTATTTAAATACCTCGATCAAGGGCCTAAAAAATAGATACTTAGCCCTCTTACAGGAAAATCAATGTTTCTCTACGTCTTCTAGGGGTGTAAACCTGCCATTCATGGCACACAACTAAGCGGAGTTCATACCGATAGATTCGTCACCGAATCCTCTATCCATTGAGATATCATGCATGCATTTTGGCATTCATATGCATTTTTTTTTAATTAGTTCTAAAACTTACAGTTAGAAAACTAGATAACAACTTCGAAGCAGCTCAAAGAAAAATCTGCAGGGTAAAATATACACATCCAAAAATTTCTTAAAAATACACAGCCCGCACATCGACGTGTCCTCTTCAAAATGGTATCTTTGGTTTTTCAATTTAAATAGTGAAAAAAAAGCTAGGATGGAAACACATGTGTATAAAATGATGCTGAAATCAAATGTGTTCACTTTCGAAAAATAATAAATAATTGTATATTGTGAAATAAATTAACAAAAAAATATGTAGACCACAGTGCATTTTGTGTAGATCATGCTCACACACACACACACACACACACACATATATATATATATTAATTATTAATGTAAGATTGAATTATTGGGGTTGGACACGAGCCACTTATTAACTTCTTCAAATTTTTAAGGTCACTCAGTTCATTAAATGCAAAATTTCACACATTAAATGACATCAAAATATTTAAAAAAAAATCATTAGGAAGCCTACATAATATTCTACAATTTGTTTTTTAACTGCAAGTCAAAATTTACATGGCATATATGTGTTTCGAGGGCTTCTATCTAGCACATGAGTAAAAAATCAGGTTTTCATCGCCAAATTTGGCCAAAAAGTGTTACCCACATTTATGGAATCACCCGAGATTTGCAATAATAAATTTACATGGAACAACCTCCTAGCTATGTTCACAATGACTCCATCCTTTTTTTCATCTTAAGAAATAGTTTTATGGCCTTATGTACGATCCTCAAGCTTGGTATGCCAAAATGGATATCGTCTTGAAACTCATTTTTCTAGATGTCATTTCAACCCCAATGTCTATACCATGAAAGTAGGTCGGACCGTATCATAGTACTTGTTATCTATGTTGATGATCTATTCTCACTGGTAGTGGCCCTAAAATTTTAACCCATGTGAAATATGGCCTTAAGAAGAAATCTAAAACGATTGACTCATGACCTTTGCATTGTTTTCTTGTCCTCCAAGTCTTGCAAACCAAAGAATTATTTTTTCTTTCTTAGTCTATCTATGATCTTGACCTTCTTTACTAATGTCATTTTTCTTTCTTATTCTAAGTATGATTTCGACCTTCTTCACTAATGTCACATGGAATCTTGTAAACATGCCCCATCTCCCTTCTAGTTTAGATCCAAGCTTACTCTCACCTGCATTACACCCGAAGTAGATGCCACCTTATACCATTAGTTAGTTGGTACCTTTGTACTTGATTTATACATTTCCTAATATTTCCTTTTATATTGGTATTCTTGCATGGTATATGAAAAAGCCCCAAGAAAGTCACAGGAAAGTAAAAAGGATACACTAATAACTATTTAGGGTTCAATTAAGTTTGTGATTCATTATTTTTCACAGGGGACTCATTTATTAGCTGGTTTCACCAATTTTGATTGGGATGGAAAACCCAATATTGGAATTCTATTGCAGGTTATGGTTTCTATATTAGTTTTAGACTTGTCAATTCAGCTTCTTAGAAACAACAAGCTCTTTCTCTTTCTTATGCAAAAGCTAAGTATCGAGCTGTAGTTAATGCAAGTCAAGAATCCTTGTGGCTTTGACAGATCATTACAGAGTTTGGATTCCAGCAACAACATTTGATTACCCTATGGTGTGACAATCAAAGTGACAACAATCTCACCAAAGATATAATTCAATATTAGCATAGAAAACAAATTGATTTTCATTCAGGATAGCATTCTCAAATTGCTCGTTCGCCCTACAAATAATCAGGTTGTTTCCATTTTCACAAAGTCTCTTATAGAAACAAATTTTTCCAAACTTTAATATATATTCAGAGTTTAGGAAGTTATCATTAAGGGGGGATATTATCTAATGCCTCCTTCCTTCTCCTATTATGTCACCTTTGTAAAATTTTCAATCATATCCCAAGCTTTTCTTAAGGGGGGGTGTTGGGATATTTAGACACTTAGGATTTAGTTAAGATCAACTTGGTAGTGTTTTCAAATAAAATGTGTTTCTTTACTGTGCATTTGTACTTATGTATATATGGACATAATCTATTATATAAATAAACTGATCTGACAATTAATATTCCCCTCGATCATAGTGGTTATATTGATCTATGGTTTAACACATTATCGATCCATGTTCTCTATTTAAATAAAATGGAGGGCCATGGTTAATGATCAATTCTGAGAAATGCATATGAAAATCTTTTTTCTTTGCATTAATACATTTCCTCAAGTGGTCGTTTGACTATGGTCATGGACTATTTCTCTCTCTGAGGGTTTTAACCACATAATACATTGGTGTGTTATTCTGTGATTTGTTTTTGTGTGTGTCGGTTACCAGAGGTGTTTGTATTGTGTGAAAATACCTTGTTTTAGTTAAATAAAAAGAAGATGGAAAATCACATGTTTTAGACAAAAAAAGGTGTGGTTATTGCTCAAAGGAGAAATGATAACTCAAGTCTAGAGATGGAGAAGGAACATAAACAATAAGATTTTTCACATGGAACATCAATGGCTTATCTATAGATAAGGTAGATGCTTTATAGTCTATTTTGATTATCTTGATGTATTTCTTGTTTCAAAAACATAGGAATGTTAAAGTAAGGAAATACCTAGCACACTTGAGTTTTGGGTGAGTACACGAAGTCAATCCACCTTTTAAATGCAAAGTAGCATCTAAAAAACCTAATCACTATATGAAAATATAGAATATTAATGTGTTCGTAGAAGTTAGATTCAAGGAAGATAAATCCTTGCAAGGCACTTTATATGCATGCTATGTTAAAACAATGCATGCACATTTTACTTCACCAAAACACTTACACATTTTTCTTAAATAAAATCATTTTTACTTCACCAAAATGTGTAAGAACTTTGCGTATATAAGAAAAATGGTTCTTACATATTTTTGTGCATTCTTAGAATATGCAAATGCGCCCATGCTCTTAATATTTGGAAATGGCATATTTGAAAGAATTGTTAGTAGTTTATGATGTGTTATTAAAGTTAGATTTTGATGTGGTGTAAATCCAAAGTAAGCTCAAAATGTTAACTATCCCAATGTGTACTAAACATAAGATGACAATGAGTAAATGGATGTTAATGGTGGCGAGGAGGTTAGTAATGATGAATATGGTGGTGTTGGGATGGCTCCATGCCTCTCCAAAGAATCTTGGAAGAAAGTTGAAAGAGCTCAAAAAAGGTTCCTCCTACAAATCCTCAATTGTATGATGCTAGCATAGAAATGTGTGTTACATGTAGAAAGAGAAGCATTAAACAATCTGATTTTATATATCATCAAAATAAAGCATATTGATATGAATACATTATCGATGTAAGAATAGGCTTCATCTTAATATAAGGGTTGGTACCTTGACAATATGAAAAGGATTAAAGAATGGGAAGTAAAGAATAAGATTTTTGAAATACCATTAGAGACTTGATACAAAAGAAGATAATAGAGAAGTTGTGGCAATAACTTGGTAAGAAAATGAGATTTTATCAACATGTGATTAACCCAATGATTACTTACACATAACAACAATACCTCAAAGAGAAAACTTATGTATAAAAAATATTTACTTTGTCAATTTAAACTAAGTTATCACCACTTGAAAATAGAAAGATAAGAAAATTAAATTAAAACAAAATTAAAACAAGGCTTAGCAGCAAAGCTGCATATTCCCTGCCTTTAGATTTGAAAGGAGGTCAAATATATCTGTGTTTAGATTTGAAAGAAAAGAATTGAAACTCCGTGTATATATACGGAGCAACCAGATCAAAGCATTGGAACTCCATTACTTTTAACATCACCATTCAAGGCATAAGAGTCGGATTTATTACTCATTGTGGAGACACAACCTCTTATATTTATATTGACTAATCACCTTGGCTCAAGCACCATACTGCAGACCAGCAACATCCAATTTGACAGACAAGGAAACTGGAAAAAAAAAGTTGTTTTACAATAGGTTATTGTACAATAAATTATTGTTGAGCAGACAGACAAGGAAACTGAAAAAAAAAAAAGTTGTTTTACAATAGGTTATTGTACAATAAATTATTGTTGAGCACGGGCATGGATCTTGTGACTAACTTTTTGAATAAAGTGAGTATCTCATATTTTCAATTTGCAACTTTTTGAACATGCCTATATTTACAGATGGAATGTATCTTGATTCCAATTTGGTTGTTGAAATCTTTTATACTAAGGTAGTTGAATGCTAAAGCATATATTAATGTAATGTTTGATAAAGTGTTTGGAAGGGTAACTTCTTTTTTGAAAGACATTTTAAAAATAAAGAGTTAGTTTCAAGTTTATGGTTTGTTTGTTTGTTGATGAATTATGTTGACAACACGGTATATCTAAGAAAATAACCTTTTATATATCAATAGAAGATTAGCCTTTTTTATGTGAAAAAAAAACAAAAAACTACTATAAAGTTCGAGCTGATATAACTTCTTGAGGATCCCAATCTCAAAGCTGATATAACTTCTTGAGGATCCCAATCTCTCTTGAGGAAGAGGGACGATTACCATAGATAGCTCTGCTCAAAGTTCGAAAGGTTAGCTCTGCTCAAAGTTCGAAAGGTTGCACGTGGTGGATGGCAAAAAATATTTTATATGCAGCAGAGTAATAAATGCTGCGCCGGCTGTACTGTGGGTCTTTGGATCTCAACCTGTTTGAGATCCAACCGCCCACAATACAGTTGCCACAGCATTTATTATTCAGCTACATGTTGAATATGTTGAATATTGTTCTTAGTAGTGGATGGTGGTACCTCCCTTAGTGCCAATTGTTGTTGTAAAACACCAGCATCCCCGGAGATCCTCGTCAAATTTACCAAACCTAAGTTAAATAATTATATTTCTAATGAGATACACCGATCTATTTAAAAATTCTAGTCAATTTTACCAACCCTAACTTAAATACCATAAACAAAGACTTCAAAATATATTCATAACGGAATACACCACACCTTTGAATTTTGAATTGGTTTTTTAAATTAATGTAATCATGTTCTCTTTTTAAATGATGCTATAATCCTATAAACATTTCTCTTCCTAAATCGTAAACCCTGGATTGAGATCTCTAGCACAGGTTATCACACTAATAAATACAAATAATCTGGTTTGGTTGTAGTGAATGAAATATCTCTCTGGGAAGAGGTAAAATCGCATGGACTGTAGGTAAATGGTTTTCATGGAAAAGGAAAAGGTAGAAACTCGATCTGCATGCCACTTGCGGCAAGTTTGGAAGCATCCACACGCTTTGTTTAACCTGAACGAAAGCATTGTTTAGTAACAAGACAAGAGATATATTGGGTCCGAGGGCTGGCTACGGTTCATGAGTTTAGATATTTACCTGATGCAGTTCCGAGCGACATGAAAAAGTTCTCATGGTTGAAAAAAAAAAAAACACAACAACAATATGCATAAATAGCACATGCACTTATTTTAAAACAATTAAAGAAATATAAAATACAGGCCAAATACAGTCACTGGGGATTGGGAACTAATAAAAAAAAAAAACACGAGGCATTAGTATTTAGTATTTCTGTCATTAGTGTTCGTTACTAAATCACTTTATCACTCAACTAAAAATAATTAATCACTCTATCACTCAACTAAAAATAATTATTAGTGTATAGAATTATTACTATGTATTGGTTAAATCATTAAAATAATAAATAAATTTTAGCACATTAACATATTTGTTTTATATAAATTATTTTGAAATGTTATAAATACAAAGATAATAGATTTAATAGTTATTTGAATATAATGGCACAATACTCAATTAGTATTTTAAAATGTTATAAAATGAATAAGCTGGATATAGTGGTCTATTAGTATTGGATACCTGAGCTTAAAAAACATGACCAACAATGAAGTCAATAGTTGACTTTGTTGTTGGTCGGTTAGATGGCTTGAATGTACATGTTTGTTAAAGATGGTCTTATTGGATAGGATGGTCATTTGGTGGGGCTACATAGATTTCATTCTATTCATCTAGGTTCAAGAGTCTACAAGTGGAGAAGTTTTCTTTAATTCCTTCTGAATAATAGAAAAATGGTTTTACCTTTGGAATAATAAGAAAGTGGTTTTCCCATGAAAAAATAGATTATTTAACTATATAAATATAATTATGTAATTGAATTAATATTAAATAAGAGTAAACTCTTTAACTATAAACATAATCATGTAATTGAATTAGTATTAAATAAGAATAAACTATTTAATTTTTAAGATAGGATCTTAAGTGTGATAATTATTATTATATTTATAGTTAGTTTATATTTAGCTCATTAGTATTAGATAATATTAAACTATTTAATTTTTAAGATATGATTTTAAATGTGGTAATTATTATTATATTTATAATTAGTTTATATTTAGCTTTAATTGATTTATAGAAACTATTTCTTTCCATACTTACAGTGATTTAAAAAATAAAATTAGAGTAATATTTATTTATTGAAAATATTGAATATATACGATTAAAAAAATAAAATTATAGTAACATTTATTTATTGAAAATATTAAGAATTACAGTAATGTATATTATAGTAAAATATTGCCATTGAAGTAAAGTTTATTAATTTAAAATATTGAGAAGTAAAGTTTATTAATTTAAAATATTGAGAATTAAAGTACGTTTATTCATGGAAAATATTGCGATTATTCCAGTAACATTTATTCATTTAAAATATTAAGATTCAAACAGAATTAGTGTAACGTTTTATTCATTAGTAATTTGTTATGGTTAATAATCTTAAATAAATATCTTATTAATTGTATTAAACGTTTTCATAAACATAATGGCTATCAATTATTAACAATAAAACATAATTTTAATTTACTGATTATTTATATCAATTTTAAATTAAGAAAATAATTTAAACATTTTCTTTGTATGAAATATATGATATCGTATAAATGAAATTTTATTTTTGTATACACAGCACATTTTTCCGAAGGGGTCATTGGTAAAAGAAACAATGAGGAAGAGTTTAAACAAGATAAGGTCATAAGGCATTCATTACAAGCATGTGAAACTGGGTCTTGTTGTGAGGCTCCTTGAAACTTTGGAAGTTGAGGCAATGGACATGGTTGACCTGTAAGGGAAGCTAGGGCTCTCTTTAAACGAATGAATATAAAGAAAAATCTGCCACTAAAAGATAAAGAAAAATCTGCCACGAATGAATATAAAGAAAAATCTGCCACTAAAAGAAAAATCTCTCTTAATAGCTAAAGTTTGTGCACAATACGATGTACATCTTTTACCCAATGAATAGTGAGTGTTGATTCTGCATACGTAACAATGGGCATCCGCGGTGTTCAACAGAATGGTGTCATTTCTGGATGCCAATGAATTAGTTTTAAGGAAGGAAACGTACGTTGCCTTGTTCACAACCAGAACGACCTTGTTCACTACCAGAACATCGTACGCATCCTGGGCGTAGTCTAACACTGCATTATATTCATATCAGGTTTGAATCTTACATCACTTGCAAGTAATAAATATTGACCCCTGTATGACATTTAGTTCTCTGAATATCTATTTAACTGTTTAGTATGGACTATAATTTTTTGTTATTATCTTGATACATTATTTTATTATACGTTCATAAGCAGTTTTGACACTTTGTTTCTTTGTGTAAAGGAAATAGCCAGTTTCAAGACTTAGTTGTTTTGCTTAGCAAAACAAGAAATAAGATGGTGGCGATGAGTTGTTTTGCTCAACCAAAAAAGAAATAAGATGGTGGCAATGAGTTGTTTTGCTTCTGCAAAGGTGTCCTATCAAATATAATACTAAGTAATTCTAGGCATGAATGTTGAGCTTTCAAAGAAGCGTCAAATCCTCTCTATCTGCAAAGAGCTTCATTTACTTTACTCCACTTGAAACATGATCCGAGAGAAGACAGAGACAGACGTTGACGGGTGAGGAATCTATTTTTTGCTGAGACAAGGTTATACAACTGATCCTTTTCTTACTTCCTTATTAGCAACTGGTTCAACTCCACCAACTGCAGAATGGGTAACAACAGTTAATAAAAGCAAACTTTGTAACTCTTCCAAAAAATGGCAACCAAAGACTGCAAAAATAGATTTTGTTTTCTAAAGGCAGTTTGGGAACACAATTTATCAATAATTTTCTTTTTCCAAAGGGCTTCAGTGCACAAATTGAACAAATTTTTTAAGGTTGTATATTAAAACAAAATAAAGCAATTTTAACATTGTTTAAAATGACACAAGCAAACAACAAAACTAAAAGGTGAAGCAAGATAAAGAAGGAACATGCATTTCTCTACTTTCCATAAACTGAATGATAATTTAGTACACATAAGAAGATTGCAATTTTTCAGCAGAAACGAAAAAAATACAAATAGGCATGAAAAAGGCCATAGCTACATCTGGGAAGACATCTCAATTCAAACCAATAAAGAGAATTCCTCGGCAAGAACAAAAACATTCAATACCTGTTGATGTTGTGTTGTGTATATAAGAAACGAGATGTTGTTCAATGCCTTTTGATGTTGTGTTTTGTATATAAGAAACAAGATGTTGATGTTGATGTTGTGTAGTGTATAAAAGAAACAAGATGTTGATGTTGATGTTGTGTATATAACAAATGAGAGGATAGCAAGAATTGTTCGACAACTAACAATGAGCTTGCAGACAACTAGCAGTGCCCTGGCACAACAGAAGCTCTAAGTTGTGCAAGGCAACAACAATGGATAAGGCAACAACAAAAGCTCTAGTACTGGCACAATAGAAGCTCTGGAGTACCTTTTTGGATCCTAGCTCTATAAAAATAAATGGCAAGGAAGGGGCAAAGCAGAGCCCGTTTCAGTTGAGGAAGAAAGATCCCCGAGGGAGGCAAAACCACCTACATGGACGAAGCTTATGTTTCTGTTTATATAGTCCATTCGTGAATGTGCATGGCCATGTAACGTGGCGATAGATACTTCAACCTGTTTCTATGCTTGCCATGCAGAGATGAAATGAATGTCATCGACTGTAGTGACCGATGACTGCATATGTTAGCAGGTTGTCAAATGACTGCACTAACCGATTGTAAGGTTATCATTTCATAGATTGTAGCAGGTTGTCAGATGTCAGATTGCTAGGAAGAAAAGGAGTGAGCTATATATTTGACCATTTGCACTGGGGCCTATTTGACTCTGTCTGGTGATAGATTACTCCGTTATCTTTTAGTAACAGTGAGACCAAGAAGAACAAATTCTGCTTCTTTTCTTGCATTTTCATTGTAGATCAATTCTACAACAAACTATTATTACACTCCCGTATAATGCAATAATGAAAAATACCAATTTACCAAATCAAATTGAATCTACAGACTGAACCAATCTAAACCTAATCTGAAATTGTGTTCTAAAAACTTGTAATTTGAAATTCAATTGTTATGGATTTGATAACGCCAATGTTCTGTGTGTATGCTAGTTTAAAACCTTAACCTCCGTGATCATGAAGGATAAAGGATCCAAGGTTTAAACCTAGATTGGGTTCCATAAAACAAAGAAAGGAGTTGATTAATTGTTACAAAGGAAGTTGGTAAAACTTTCCAAGTTTTAGATCTTTCAAGTTATTTTTATGGAGTTGACTAAAATTATACAGTTCTAAACAAACATTTGCAATTTTCATAAAAATTCCAATCAAAACTTACAATTTTAAACTTGCATTTAAAAAACAAGAATTTCTAGGTGAAAGTAGGTGTTGTAATTGGTTGTTTTTGGCTTCACAAAAGGCGTTTCGATAATAAGATAATACATTGCAAAAAGTTAAGAAAATCTATTCAAATTAATCCAAATTCATAGCATAAAAAAGTGGACTTGTGGTGGCACAATTGCCAAAACTAGTTCGATTACATAATTCATGAAATAAAAAGGCTTGTTTTACAAACAAGGAGCATGTGAGGATGAAGAGTATATAGATTTTCCAATGTATGGATAAAGTAAAACAAGTACATTTAATTTAGCATGATGACTTAAATAACTTGTTGAGTTTGACAAAAAGAAAATGATGTTTTAGAACACACCAAACATGTAGGTTGAGAAATCATTTCAATAAATAACATAAAAGAATGTACATGTAAATTTTTATCATTCTTGTCCAATAGATTATAGTGAGTATTATGTGGATGTAAATAAAAACATTATATTATGTTGATATTATGATATTGGGTTTGGTGGTAGGTCACGATTTTTGGTATTGACAAACCTCATCTTTTTATTAGGCCATAAATGGACCTCTCTTAGTTAGTTTTGTATGTGAGAGTGCGCATTGAGTTAAGGGAAAAATGCATTGGTTGAAGGTCATATGTTAAGGACTATGAATTAAGGTGAGCAAGGGTTGAACCTTTAACATTAAGGTTAATGGTTAAGAGCTTGTGTTATCTCCGAGGAGGTCACAGGTTCAAAACCGACGGGGGGTAGGGATGCCTATTTAGCCCGTTGTGACAAGGCTCGAAGGGTAGGCGACCCCTGGGATAGAGGTTCACATCCGGTTAATACCTTCGTTGGACTTCGGGACGTCTCGGCCCCTGCTGAGTCACAAGTTTCTGGTATATCTGGCTTGCGGGCTGTTGGATATACCCTTGGGAGGTTGTTGTTCCCATGGTTAAAAAAAAAACATTAAAGTTAATGTGTTAAAGTGACCATGTAAAATATATCGATATTGTGATAGCAAGAAATATCTAGCATTATAGGTTTTTAGATTTTGTTTTTTTTAAATATATGGATGTAATAACAAGAGTTATGTAGCATTATAGTTTTATTTATTTATTTGTTGTTTTTTAATTTAAGAGGTTTGTAAAAGTATGTATGCCTTCCACTTGGTTTATTAATTTTGGTTGATTTGTGTATATTTTAATATTATTTATTAAGGTTGGTTAAATATACATAGATTTTTATGATACATATGTAAGAGAGTTGATTTTTTTTAGTAAGTGGTGATGGTAGATTGTTTTTTCTGAAAACCCTAGCTAGGTATTGCTAGAAAAAAAGTGCTATAGACATGGAGTTAAGTCGAATTCATTGGTTGGCCTAGTACCAACCAAGAGAAAAAAGCAGGAATTGATTTTTTGTGTGATTTGTAGCAGATTTTTTTAGTTACTCCTAGTTTTTTTCAATATTAGCTTTTCGTGATTTATCGTTTTCTGATCTCCACATTATTGGCCAGCTTATCTTTGGGTATTTTGTTACCTCCACCTTATTGGATGGGAAAGGGGGGAGGGATTTTGAAAATATTTTGTGGGGAATATTACGATATATTTCCCAACCAATGTTACATTTCACAAACTTTTTTGATATTTACCCTATTAATTAAAGTTTGATTTTAACCTGGAAATTTGGTTATGTCTGGTGGCAAGGTGATTTTATTTTTTGCAACTGGAAAAATTGTATTCAAGTTTGTAGTTTTTTTTCACGTGATTGGGGGTGTGGATTCACATGATCCGTCACTTACTTGGTTTACTGGTTGAGAAGAATGGCTTCATTTCGCGGTAGGTCCCACAAAACCATGGAGGTGAATGTTTCAGAACCCTTTTCAAATCTTCGGTTCACCCAACATTGTTTGAGACCTGAATACTGTGAAGTGTTGGGGATGAGGTTCGATGGAGGGGTGGGTCAATAGTATGTGACCGAGACAGAGGTATTTAAAGCAAGTGTGGAGAATTTGTAGGGTGGTATCAAAGGAACAAAAGTCACTGGGTCAAAGGCTAAGGCTCGATGTAGATCCAAGACATAGAAGGTAAAGGAAGGTTTGCAACATTATACTGTGAGAAGGGATGTGGATATGGACAAGGTCAAAGCCTATGCTAGTAGAGATATGGTGGGCTGCATTGAGTTCACTATGGTTTCTCGATTATAGTCGATTGAATGGGTTAACAAACACTGGTTGTCAGAGTTTAGAAACACACCGTGGACCAACATCCTAATAAATGGGTGGGTTTTTTTCTTATTCCCTAAGGCGAAGGATATTCAAAAGGTATTAAACAATATTTGGCTTATTAATGAGGGTACTCTGGTTTTAAAACAGTGGCATGTTTCTTTTGATCATGAGAAAGAGAGGATAATGAGAAGGCACCTTTAGCTTTTGCTCCTAGGATTCCCTATCGAATTGTGGACACAAAATGTCTTCGAATGTTAAGTTAATGCCTTGGGTAAATTCATAAAGGTGGACAAAAAAATGTTGTATGGTGTGGAAAAGAATGTTGTTGCGGTTATGGTGGAGTTCGACATTACTCGGGGATTACCAACGGAGGTGGAATTTGAGTAGGGAGAAAAAATCATTTGTCATGCGTTGGATTATTTGCACGTATCTTTCCATTGCCATTATTGCTGGAAGAATAGTCATGTGAAGGCTAAAATGCCCTTACTTGCTTTCGTGGATTATGCTTGGGGACTCTAACAAAGATTTGGAAGAGGATTTTCAACCCATAATGATTTTGCAACAAGTTTTGCCCCTTACCTCTCGGCCTACATCTGTCATGTCAGAGGGTTCGACACGACTTACAGGTATGCAATCTTCATATTCTCCTACCTTTTATGAATGGGTTTCAAAAGAAGAACTAGAATTTTATATATATATATATATATATATATATATGTTGAAGAAGAACTTGAAAAATGAAAAATATTTGAATGTTGTGGGGTTGAATGATTTGTTTGAGAATTGTGGGAATGAAGGAAAATTGTATATTACAAACCCTCATAATGATGACCTAGGTTTAATGGAAATGGTTGATGTGCGAGTTGAAAACCCTATTCAAAATATCAATAGGATTGTGGATGGTTATAATGGTGATCATGTATTTGAGACCTTACAATCCAGAGATGGCCTTGATCCCGCTAAATCACCTATTTGTAAAACCTCAAACAATGCAAATTTTGAGACTAATTGCTTGTTGACTTCAAACCTTTACGATTCCACACATTGCTCTATGTTACATGTGTCTACCATCTCTTTCTCAATGTATAGTATTACTACATCTTGCAAATATTCTCTTGTTAAGTCGCCTCTAAAGGTTTATTCCATGAAACCTACAACTAATTTTGAAGCTTCCCCGATTCCTTCTATTAGGAGTCAGAATGTTACCATTCACAATAAGAAAAAGAAGGGTAGGAAAAGGAAGGAATTTTCGAGAAATTTGGATGGTGCTAAACATACTTATAAGCCATTGCTTTTCTGTCTCACTGAGGCTAGTTCCAGTTGTTCATTTGACTCTGTTTTTCCATCTACTAAGGCCCTTAGAGCAGGCCAACCCTGTTCTGGAGGTGTTTAATGTATTTACTATCGTTCAATATCTGTGGGGTTGGTGGGGATGGGAAGGTTAGGGATCTATCCAAACTCTCAAAATCTACTAACCCGGACATTATTTTATCTAAGAGACGATGTGTTATGAGTCTCAGGAGGTTGAGACTTTTTCTAGGTTATTACCATGCTAGGAATTTTGTTCTTTAGATTCAAATGGGTTATCAGGAGGATTATTTTCATGCTAGAATCCCATGGTTTCTTATTTCGCTCCATTCATAACGGGAGGGGGGATTCTAATGGATGGTAGCTTTAAGGAGTTTGATAAGAAACTATCCATTTTAAATTGTTATAGGACATACAATGATAGAGAGTTTTTTTGGAATTATTTGGATTCCCGTGGCATATTAAAATCCAAAATTTAGTCTTAGAAGCAGACTTAAAATTTTCTTTGGTTTCTCATGAGATTTGGGGTCTCACGGCTTAGTTAGATCCCCTTTCTAATGTTTTCTCTAATCTCCTTTAAAGGTCAAATCTTATTGATGTCCTTCTTATCAAAGTTGGCCCTACTTGGTATAATGGTGAATGTGGAGAAGATGGGATCGGTAAACGACTTGATAGGTTCTTAATGGATGAGAATTTGACACATTATCTCCAAAAATATAGATCATCGATGGAAAAAATCTACAATTTTAGATCATTATCATGTTTTTCTACAATTGGATGGTGTCAAATCTAAGAAGAACTATCCCTTTAAATTTAATAACATGTGGCTTCAAGATGAAGATTTTTTATTGATGGTCAGGGAAAGTTGGTAGAAATTCTCTATTCCAGAGGATATTAGTCCTATGAACTACTTGGTTTATGAACTTAAATGTCTTAAGAAGAAATTGGTGAAGTGGAAGAAGACAAAAAGTAGAAAGCTCAAGAAGTTCTATGAAATACTGATGAGATGATGAAGGGGATTTTGGATGCCAACTCAGAGGGGATCCTTACAAAAGATGAAAAATTAGAATTACTAGAGTTAGAAAAGCAAACATATCTCTTGCTTAAATAGGAAGAAATGACTTGGTGACTGAAGAGTATGACCATGATATGGGTCACACTTAGGGATTCCAACACTGGATTCTTTCATAACCATACTTCCTATAGAATAAATATACATTCCATTTGGGACGTGAAGCAACGATGATAGGGGGAATGTGGCTCAAAACCATTAAGATTTGGAAAGCTGTGGAAGTCTCATTTCTTTAAACACTTTAAAGATCCCGATAATAATCAAATTGACGCTCAATTCAAGGTGACTAGTCATCTTCCTTCTGTATTTAATCATGAAGAGGGGAATGCCATTGGGGACCCTATGTCTTTGACAGAAATTGAAGATGTTTTGAAACAATTTGTGAAGGATAAGAGTCATGGCCTAGATGGTTGTCTAGTGGAACTCTTTCTACACTTGTTTTCCTTGATGGGAAATCATCTTTTGCAAATGGTTGAACAATCTTGTATGGAAGGATATGTCTCTAGTGCGCTAAACTATAACTTCATTTCCATCGTCCCCAGTTGTAACAAACTAGATTCTTTTTAATTATTTAATACTAATTTCTCTTTGCAACTTGGTCTATAAAATTGTCACTAAAATTATCTCAAACAGAATCAAACCTAAACTTGCTGACATGATGACAAAGGAACGGTTTGGGTTTTTTGGCTAATAGACAGATTTTGGATGTTGTTGGTGTTGCCCAGGAGTGTTTACACAGAATGAAAGAAAACGATGTAGATGCATTGATTTTAAAAATGGATTGGTCAAAGCCTATGATCGTATTAACTAGGTATCTTTGATGCTTTTACTATTACAAACTGATCTTCCTATTTCGGTAACCAATTGGATAATGGCTTGTGTGACATCTGCATAGTTCTTTGTACTTATTAATGGCTCACCCACTTGTTTTTTCCAAAGCACTAGGGGCCTTAGACAAGGTTTCCCACCATCTCTTTATTGTTCCTGTTGGTTATAGAAGGATTTAGTCAAATGATAAATGCTACTAAAGTTTAAGGAAAACTAAAAGGCATTAAAATTTCATCGTATGTCTTCTTCACACATCTTTTATTTGTAGATGGTGTGGTGTTGTTTGGCGAAGGTACTATGGTTGAGTGGTGTTGTTTTGTTGAAATTATAAAATATTATGTTCAACATCAGGGATGGAAGTGAGCATTTCCATGTATGTGTTTATCGATTATAAAGTTTATGGGAACAATTTGGATTAGATCAAATATTTTCTTCCCTACCATATTTCAAAATTGGAGGATGCTTTTAAATAGTTGGGGTATTTCATAAAACCAAATTGTTGCAGGGTCAGAGACTGGTTATGGTTGGTAAAAAAGTATGAAAAGAGAACTGTCCATTGGACTTTCTGATTCCTATCACTGGGTGGTAGATTGACTCTTGTAATAGTTGTACATGGGGGTATTCAATATTCATGTATATTGGTTTTCCCTGGCACATATTCCTAAGAGAATACTCAAGATGATAAGAAGACTGATGTTTAATTTTTTATGGTCTGGGACCTATGAAGGTCGTAGAATGCATCTTGTCACAGTTGGGAAAGGCGGTATGGTCCAAAATGTATGGGTGCATGGGACATTAAAATATTTATTGGTTCAGCACAACATTGAGTTTGAAAATCCTTTGGCGTGGTCTTTTTTGGCATTGATGCATTATGGTGTGAGATTTTGAAAGGAAAATATATCAAAGGTTACATTATGTAATGGATTAGGAACCCAATAAAACATAGAAGGAATGTATTGAATTTTTGGTCTGGTTTTATGAAATTCTTTCCTTGGATGAGCAAAGCTCTTACTTGGAAGGTGGGATCGGGCACAAACATACTTCTTGGAATTGACCCTTTCATAGGGAATGAAGAAAATTACTTGTTGTAATCTTATTTGTTGAATTATCTTTCATAATATGAGTTTATCACCCTTGCACACATCAAACGTCCTCCCTGGCTTCAGTCTTCAAATTCTTAAAGGATTTCTACAAAGGATCTTGGTTTTAGAAGTGTTTGGGCAGAGGAGTGGGATAAATACATATCCTACCTCAACTCTACTGGAATTAGGCTAAACTCCAATGATCATGAGTTGATATGGGTCTTCAATCATGCTATTGGGAAAATTAATACAAAATCAACATACTCAACTATAGCTCAAAATGATTATTACTCTATGCCTAAATGGTGGTTCAAGAAACCATGGAAGTGGCATATTCCTATGAAAATCAAATGTTTTATATGGCATCCATTTGAATATTGTTTACTGACTTGGGACAACTTATGGCATAGAGGTTAGCAAGGGACAAATATCTATATGTTGTGCAGGGCTAAGATTGAGTCTATTGATCCCATTTTTGTATATTGCTCATATGCAGTGCAATTGTGTAAAGATGTTTGTAATCTCTTAAACAAATCACAGACTTGGGTGAATCTTTTCATTTATGGAAATTTTCTTTTTTGGTACAAAAACTTCCCGAAACATAAAGTTCTTCTAGCATTCATTTGTTGGGATGTTTGGAAGACTAGGAATTGTTCACTTTTTTAAGGGAAAAAAGATAATTTACATGCTAGTTGTCTGGGAATCATTTCCATGTACAAGGAGGACTATACTATGTATGTAAAAATAAAAATAAATCCCAGGCACATTAATGATGTACCTATCACATTTTTTTCTACTGTTTTTTTTTCGATGGGGTTGCACAAGGAGGGAAATGTGCAACATGTATGATGCTGGAAATTAATTTAGAACAAATTTACAGGTTCAAAATGAATTGTGGCCTTGGTAAAAATACTAAAGCTGACTCTGATGGCTCTTTGGTGCCTTGCTAGTTTGGATTCTATATTTGGTATTGATACTATTAAAATTTATGGGGACTTCATGGTTATTGTAAACTAGGAAAATCAACGTTGTAATCTTCAGATAATTGCTCTTCAATTGTGGCGCAGAAGGACATAATTTATGTTATCCTCCTCAAATATTAGTATTGAACATATTTTCTATGAGTTGAATGTGGACGTTGATTCCCTCTCTAAGGAGGCTTTGGATGGCAATAAAAGTATCCTCTTTTTGGAGGAATTTGTTGAAAACTCCTTAGAACATAGTGGTTCCATCTCCTATATTGCCTAGTAGATTAGATACATATTGGTTGTAATGGTTTTTGATAGTTACCTATTACTATGTTGTGGGTCTTGGGTAGATACTTTTGAATTATTTGCCTGTCCTGCTAGTGTAGTTATATTTTTAGCACATATCTACAAGTACTATGTTGTTACTGTTTGATATAGCTTATGGTGTGGCATTAAGTCATTTGATCAAGTGTAGTTTTGGTTTTCAAAGGGACTGAACAAATCGATGATGTACTTTTTGATTCACTAGAAATAACAAAAATACAAATATTTTTTGCTTGAAAATAAAAAAGAGAAAATTCTAAAACATAAGAATTTATTTTTATTCCTAACTTAAAAATTAAAATAGGAACACAGGAAAAAACTCATAACCAAAAAAATCACACCAGAATGACACTCCCCTTTTTTTCATAATTAAAAATCACCTTTCTGTATTAAAACTGTAACATAAGTACAATCGGTTAGAGAGAGGTTCTCTTTCAAATTCTACCCACATTTGCAAAAAAACTTCATAGTCATAGCTATACCAGCTTTCACAATCATACAATTTATTTTCGAATAGTATTCATCCTTGCAGTATTCTAAAGTCCTCAAAAAGTCCTATAATCCACAAAACAACATTGTAAGCATAGTTACCCAATACAATCTCCAAACATTGAAAATGGAGTTATTTAAACTCTCGGATAACCCGAGTCGATCACTATCCCATTTAGCAGATCCTTGAAAAATATGCATCGAAGCCTATCATCAATGTCCTTTTTTTATAGTGTGTCAACTTCACTATTGTATTCCATAGCTATAAATATGATGAAAATTAGTCAAAGGGAAAGAACACAATAAACTTCTAACTCTACTCGGCCAATGGGACAGGTCCAAAGAGTAAACATGATGCACCTAATTGACCCAATATATGATGACTTTGGAATCACCCAAAACATTATAGATATGCAGTTTCTTATGTATTTCCAACCAAAGAAGCCCCCATAAGGATACTAGTTCTACCTTAGTATTTTTTCCAAGGCCCACAACTATCCTCAATCTATAACCATGGTTCATTGTCAGTTTGATCACCATCCCTACCTCACACTCACATTTTTGTGCATCCCTGTCGAAATAACCAATCATTGAAGGTCTATCACTAACTGGTGGAAGAGTCACTCTAACTATAGTGTTCATGGATCCACAACCATATTCCTTCAATCTAGTAAGAATATTAAAGCAGACCTTAATTGCATCCAGTTGGATCCCCTGGAAAGTATCCAAGTCCCTATCCTGCCAAATCTACCACAAAGTTGCAAAAGGTGCATACATCAATAGAGGATGCGAATCCTTCCATATAAGAAGATTATCCTCCATATTAACCGACTCCCATTTAAAATACACCTGCAATCTCAGCATGAGTGCATTCCAGACAACAACAATAACACTCACCAAATAGATGATCCACAGTCTCAGGAGTAGTGCAACAAAGACAACATCTTCCTAGCCCAATAATGCCCCTTTTCTGTAAGCCTTCCCATGTCAATATTTTTTTCTTAAGTGTTAGCCAAATGAAGCACTAAATTTTTTTGGGGAGCGTTCCCTTCCATACCCATGACATCCACCGGGTAAGAGACTTTTGCAAGTGCTACTCCACAAGAGCTTTATATTCCAACAATGCACTGACATTTACCTGTTGTTTGTTTAGGCACCAAAAAATGATGTCGCTACAGTCATGTATTTTGATACCTGCCATGGTTAAACTGGTAGTGAAGGCCTCCCATTCCATAACCCAATCACCAAACAAATAAAGGTCCTTCACAAAGATCCACCCAATGACATGTTCCCCCATCACCTTAACCACCTGTTTGAGCAGTATAATATTTATTTGGTGAAGGTACCTCATAAAATCCACTGAAAGAGTAGAATTTTCAAACATACCAACAATGGAATCAATCCCAATGCATACATGAACTCCCCTACTGATCAACCACTCAATATCCCGTGCAATGAATGGCAGTGTCTTAGAAATACTTCTCCAAATCTCAGATAATGTTGTAGAAGTCCTACCATAACTTCTGATCTAGATAGCCAATTGAATGTTCTTCAAGTATTTGCATCTAATCACTTTACCCCACATACCTGTATCAAATAGAGAACGCCAGAGGATTTTGGCACAAAGAGCCAAATTGAAAAAACTAAGGTTCTTGATCCTCCAACCACCAAGGAATTTCAGTTTGAAGAGAGCATCCCACTCAACAAGATGGTATTTAAAGTATTTATGTTTACCAGCCCAAAGGAAATGGAAAATCATTTTCCTTATGTTGTCAAGTATACCTTTCGGTATTTTAAACAATGAAAACCAATACACCGTAATACGTTACAGCATCACAGTAATCAGAGGTAATCTTTCTCCCAGAGAAATCCAACGAGAGGTCCACTTGTCCATCTTCTATGTAACTTTTTCTAGGATCCAGGCCCAATCTCCTTTCTTATATCCATTAGGTTTAAGAAAAAAACCTAAATATTTAATACCCTTTTTAATGTTTTCCATTTTGAAAGGAAAAATGAGCGTATAGATTCAATAACCGCCTGATCCTGACATTAAAAAAGAGACCCTTGATTTATGTGAGATAAGTTTCATACCTGATGCCCCACAAAAGATGTCAATGATTTCCTTTAGTTGCTTCTATTTTTCCACAGTACCGTCCCCAAAGAGATGTACATCATCAACATAAAGGAGATGAGTTAATATCTAAGTTCTAGTCACCTTGATCCCAGAGTAGAGTTTTTTCTCTTTAGCATTAATTATCAGTCTACTCAACCCTTCAATAGCCAAAATAAATAGGTAAGGTGACAAAGGGAATCCTTGTATGACACCTCTAGTGCCTTTAAAAAATAGAGAGGGTGAATAATTTATCAATATAGAGAAGCTGACAGTAGTGATACAAGACATAATCCACTTTGTTATCTCCACCGACAGATCGATCTGTAGAAGAATAAGCCGAATGAAATACCAATCTAGTCAATCATAGGCCTTCTCCAAATCCAAGTTTAATATAAAATCAGTGAGGTTTTTCTTCTTAACAGAATGTAGGCATTCCTGAGTAATTCCCACTGCATCTAGTATTTGGCGATTTGGTAGAAAACCATACTGTTCATTCGAGATATGATTTCCAAATATGGGCTTAAGTCTCTCTACTATAATTTTGGTGATAATTTTGTAATGCAAATTGCAGAGAGAAATCGGTCAATAGTCATTAAAGGTGACAGGTATATCCTTCTTATGGATAAGAGTGATATATAGGTCAAATTCAAACATTCTGGAACCACCTCCAAACGACGAGTGGCTTCAATAGCCTCAATAATTTCTTCACCCATCAGATCATAAAAATGTAGAAATAATTCTGCAGTCCAACCATCTGAGCTTGAGCTCTTATCAACAACAAAACCCTTAAGCACTTTTAGAATTTCAGCTGATGATATGACCCTACCAATCACTTCATAATCTCCGTTCTAAAAAAAATGAGGGTAGAGTTTAATAGTTTTCATCTAATCAAAATATTAGTGGCATTGTTGTCTGTGTACGACTCCTGAAAGAAAGTATTAGCGGCTCTTTTCAATGATCTACTATCACAATGAAGCTCGTCCCCAACATAACCCATTTCCCACATAACGTTATTCAGTCTTCTTTTGTTTGAAAAGTTATGAAATTTTTTATTGTTATTATCCCCCACCTTAATCCATGTCACTCTACTCTTTTGTCGAAGAGTTTCTTCCTTTAGTAAAAGTAGATGTTGTTTCTTGGAAACAAGTGAATTGTATCCCTGCAAATTCTCTGTAGTGAACTTGTTGTCAATATCCAAACCATCAACCAGTTGGATTTCCTCCTCAATATCCGTAAGATCCTTGTTGTTATCTAACTTCTTTTGTCTTTCTCATTTTGTCACACCCGTTTTTAGCAACTTAAGCTTATTAACAAGGACGTGCATCGGATTCAACAAAAAAACCGAGGAGTCATCATTGTTGATCCAATTTTCTTTTATCATAGATTTAAAATCCAGATCTCCAAGCCACACTAGATAAAACTTGAAAGGGTAAGAGATCAAACTGATATCGAAATCCACTTGGAGAATAATTGCCTTATGGTCATAGAAACCAGTCGAATAGTTCCAGGATCTATAACGACCCAACCTCTCACAAAGATCCTCTGCCAGATAAAACTTATCAATCCTCTTAGTTATACCCACAAGGCGACACCTCCCATTCGACCAAGTATGAACTAAGATTGCATGGGCAATATCCAAAAGATTGTCAGCCTAAAAAATATCCAAGAAAAAGTCCGCCAAAGGATCCACAGTTTTCCCCACGCTCTAAACCTCGCCAAGTGAAGTGGTAAAATTTAGATCCCCTACCACTATGAGGGAAAGATCCAATAGTAAACCCGAATCGACAAACTGATCCCAAAAAAGCTTCCTATTTCAATAGGGTCCGTAAATATTCAGGATACAAACCATAGATGAAAAACCCTTCAACTTACCCTCCACAATAATTACTCGCACAACATGAGAAAGATTTCATATCAACCACTAACAGATTCTAGGCTATCAGTGCCCCCCCAAAGTGACCAATAACATCAAATGCACAAACTCTCCAACAAGGTTTAATCCTTAAGAAAGAATTACAGACCAATACAACTAACATCATAGTTTTCTGTAACATCACAATCCCTGATTTCATAGTCTCAATAAAACGTTTCAAAACAGTGTGCTTGAAACCACTACTCACACCCCTCATATTAAAAAATGCAATAATCATTTAAACTTCTCAATGGGGGTTGCTACAGCTCTAAGAGCCCGAAATGGTGAATCAGGAGCCCAAAGATAACATAAAAAAATCTATATATTTCAATAAAAGGTACAATTTAGATGAGTTTATACTTTTGTGCTGGTTAATGTTGGATTTGTCATTGACATTTATAATATAGGGTTTGTCTTAGATATTTATAATATGTATTCTATTTGTACACTAATCATTGTGAAGGACACATGCTCCCTTATTACTCATGGCCATTTTTATGATATCTGGTGAAAACATTTATTTTCTTCCTTTAATCATAGTCATTTTTTTTCCACTCATATTTTTTTATTTTATATTATAAAATGACATTTAAAAGAATGTACTAATTTAACGATTATTAAATTACCCAAGACCTTCTTGCCATCGCGTCATCTTCATATACATTATACTTGTCTTTACAATATGCATTAAGTCATATTTTATTTAAATGATAAGAGTTGCATATGGAATTAAAATTGGTGGGTTGCGCATAGTACTTTTCTAATGCTTCACCCATTTCTCATATAATGATTACATATAAATTGGAGCATTGGAATCGTTTCATTTGACTTTCACATGTCGATACTCCTAATTTTATTTTTTTAATCTTTTTGGTTTCATTATTTTTATAAGTGTGGTCATAAACAAGTGCAAGTATGAATTATTAGAAGTATGAATTGTTAGAGCTGGACTGGTAAGGAATATAGCAATCATTGTCATTTTTATAAAGCTTCATAATTTTAATTATTAATTTTATTATTTAAGTAAAAAACATATATTTTTAATATTATATTTACTAATTTATTTCTCAAACATGTATTTACTAAGTTTAAGGTATACCTTTCTACATGATGAAAACTATGTGCTTTTTACTATCCATGTTCTTGAATAAAATCCTTAATTAAAATATAAATCCTAATTATAATAAATATACTAAATTTTTGAAAAAAAATAATAATATGGTATTAAAATTTATAGCTTATTATAAATTAATGAATCATGGGAGAATGGAGGAGAGGTCCCACAACACAACAAAGAAAAACCATACAAATAAAATTCAAAATTGTGCTAACATCCACCTACTTGCATGATTGACTATGTATAATTGACCATGGATATTTATTGCCATCACATCTAATGAAGTCGTATCTTCATCTCCATGTTAAGCAATGCACACTTTATTATTTCTTTTAAATTCCAAAGGTCACAATGCTTTTTTTTTCATTTTTTTCAGAGGAAAAAATACCAGTCTTTGATATTCATACGAATCGAAAAGACATAATTTACAATCAGCCCTACATCCATCATTCTGCCAGGTGGGAAGGTAAGTGTTCCCTCCACCAAGGATCACAATGGATAGGTCACAATATACATCAGTCCTGCAATTAACAAAGTCTGGAAAATTTAAGACATACAATCCAGGCATCTAGCAAAAGATAGAAACATAGTCTGAACATAGCAGACTATTTCATCATCCCTGAAAATGATCAGGTCAGCTATAAAAGGTCACAATGCTTTACAACCTTATAATCCTAATCCATCCTAGACACTTACATGTTGAAATACTCTACCATGGATTTCATACATTTTATTTATGTATCGAATTGATAAACCCTATGTTATATGAAGCTTCTCCTAACCCTTTTTTTTTTGTTGAATATTATTAAGCGAGAAGAGAATAATAAATTATTCATACAATTCAATTTTTGCATAAATCAAGCATGGAGGAATTGAATAATCAAAATTTTCATATAAAAACTGTCATCATGGGACTATGTTTTGTATTTAGTTATAATAAAATAAAAGAATTTATTAGTTAATTACATTTATTTTGTTTAAATAAATAAGCTTAATGGTTTATCTGGTTTTTATATGAAGTTTGTGCTACTAAGGTTTTTTTGTCAAGTTGAGATGTTTTTACAGGGTATATAAACCAGAGATTCTGGTGTTCTCGTATCCTCTCCTTGCCTTAAAGACCAGATCGAGCACACGTCCCACGGTTGGAGCCAGAATGTTACCACTTAAGTTGTACTTAGTGGTTTTTTTATCAAGTGAGCCTAGTGAACCGGACAAGGATAACTTGTTCGGACTTCAGAAGACCTTCAGTCTTGTTTTTGGGAAACTTTGTTGTACTATATCACATGTTCATACTCCATAGGGGAATTGTAATAAATGTTCTAGCATGATAGTGTCTGTAAAAGACTCG
>LPNX010181941.1:152083-189127 GCA_001517045.1 Pseudotsuga menziesii | reverse complement strand
ATTATGCATGATGTTGTGGTTGTATGTTTCCTATATGCGATTGTGAATGTGCCAATTTAGAATATCATTAGCCATTTGATCTGTGACACTATTGAGGTTTCTAGGAACATGTGTGAATGTGATAGACTCAAATGCTCTAACCATCTGTTTAGTGCGTAGGAACTTTTTAAAGAGTCAAGGATCACGTACCCGATAGTAGTTGCTCAACTGAGAAACAAGCAGCTGGGAGTCTAAGAATACATCGAGATGGTGAATGCCTAATTGAAGAGTGGCGGCCAAGATGCCATTGACACCATCATATTCATCCTAGTTGTTGGTCATAGTGCCCACGCATATTCCATCGATATGGATCAACTCATGCGATCAGAAGTAGATGACCCATGCAGCTAAGGCAAGGTTTGGAGACCATCTTCTTGCTCCATCAACGAATCATGTTTATCGGTTTGAGGTGTAATCCATCTAGAGCAATGAGGGGAAATGATACATAAGACTCACTTTTGAAAAATGTGTAAAACAAAAAAGGAGAAAGACTATAATACAAGTTGTATTGTTGTCACTCAAAGGGGTGATGTTAGAGGGAAAGGCGTTTGGACTTTTCAGGGATTAGCGGTTATTCCTTTGTGTGACACGATGAATCCTTGTAGATGGCCCATTGGGACACAAAACACACACTTGAAAGGGTTCAAGCGGTATTCATACTTGTGACATCGTAGGAATACTTGTCACAGGTTGTGTATGTGATGTGTTTGCTTCTACGACCACGCAATGAGGTTGTCTAGACTAACCAACATGATGTGAATGAGGTTGCAGAAGCAGTGTGTCATGGCACGCTGGAAAGTGGATCCAGCATTTTTCAAGCCAAAGGGCATGACTCGATATGCAAATGTGCCCCATGGGGTTATGAATGCCATATTATAACAGTCTTCTTTCCATATTTGGATTTGGTTGTAGCCAGAAAACCCATCCATGAAGGAAAAGGCCTCATGTCTGGCATATGCATCGATGATCTGATCGATGAAGGGTGTTGGGAATTTGTCTTTGGGACATGCCCCGTTGAGGTCGTGGAAGTCTGTGCAAATGCAAATGGTACCTTGTTCTTTATTCATGGGAACATGATTGGAAACCCACATAGTATAGGAAATGGGGTAGATGAAGCCGACTATGCGCAGCTTCTTTATCTCGGCTTTCACTGTGGCCACTTTGGAAGGGTGAATGGGCCGTTTCTTTTGGCGTATGGGTGCCACGTCAGGCCATGTGTTGATGTGGTGTTCCATGATGGATGGATCTAAGTCGGGAATTTCAGTGTATGACTAGGCGAAGATGTCGTGGAATTCTTGGAAGAGAGATTTGTAGGCAGCGACCTCTTCCGGGGAGCAAGATGCCCCTAGCATGATTTCTTCAACAATCTCAGAATTGGTTGAGATGTCAATTTTGATGGTGGGTGAGATGTTAGCCATGTTCCCTTCTTTGAAGGCATCAAGTGTTGGGATGGGGTTCTTAAACCAGTCGACTTTCCCATGGATGAAATATTTGGTCTCCATTGAAAACTGTTCATATTATGACACAAGCTCTTCAGGGAGGAAGAACGAGCGATGGTGCATGTTGTCCCATGGGTATTCTGGGGCAGTCAAAGCTTCAAGTATATCCTCATCATTGCTAAATCAATGAAGAGACAGGTATGATGGACCGTCATTGGAGGTGGAGATAAGTGGGTCAGTTGAACTAGACATCATGTAAATGGACATGGTGTTTGAAGCAGGCAGTGGGGGGTGAACTTCTTTGATTGAGGTGATTTCAAAATCAAGGGAATGTTGACATAGGTTAGCTAGAGCCGTTCAAAATTTAGGCAAGTCTTCAAAATGGTGAGAGTAATGTCCATACAAACCGCAGAGGGCGCAAGCATGGTTTGTTATCAATGCCTTGTTTCTGACTATCGACGCGGTTGGAAGTTCAACCACGAGGATGTTTTCATTTGTATCCATGGCATCTAAATGCACATGGATCATTGGCATTTCAAGGAAACTCTGTGTTGGATGGCCCTATTGCTCGTATACGGTGCAAGGCGGGACTTGTCGTGGTTCTGCGATGGCTTTGGCATTCTTGCCCCAAGCCCTTTTCGGGTGGGGCAGTGCGGGTGCAAGTGTGGTGATTGGCTTTTGTGGGCCGGGTGGAGGGTGAGACTCCATTGCAATGGGTAGCACCAGGGTTAAAAAAACTTGAGGCATTGGTGGTTGAGCTGGTGGATCGAGATACCATACCAAAATTCCCAATGTGAAGTTGGGTAGGATTAAGGTGGCCATTACCAGCTTGCTCATGACCCCACGAGGGGGAAAGAGGAAGGAAATCATATGGACTGGCGATGAGCCCAGATAACTCCCTGCTGGTTGCATGTGGGTTTGCGATTGTCGTTGTGGCTGCGTGAAATGTTGCTCCTACAGATGATGTTGTGGCTGCTATTGTTGTTGCGGCTACGTACGGTGTTGGGGTTGGGGTTCGAGCTGTGGTTGCACTTGTTGTTTGGATGCAGCAGCGCTGGATGAGACCATGGACAAGCCCACAGTCTCATTTTGTGTCGATGATGGTGACACTAAGGGGAAATGAGCCATCATGGTGGTATCGAAAAAGAACCCAGGACCAACATTCAACAATGGGGAGGCTGGTCTGTTGTCAACCATGGTATTGATTGCATGGACGACATTAGCATGTGTGGTTGTCCATTGTGGCTCAATGGTGGTGATAGTAAGGATAACGCTAACATGTTTTGTTAACCCTTGTGGATCGTGATAAGTGAGTTGATCAACCATCACGATCTTCCCTTCATGGGGGAACATCATGAGATGGAAAATAGTTGATGTGACCGCTCTCATGGTGCGCATATAACTTCTTTAGAGGAGGAGGTTATAGTCTAGTTGAGCATTGATGACCTCTATGTCGATCAACACTATCTTCCCGGCTAATGTGATGGGGACATGGGGGGGATTCCTTGGGCTTTAGTGGGATGGCCATCATAATCCCGCAGAGTTGTGGAGGATGGTTGCAGAATTGGGGATCCAAGTTTATACCAAAACAGGGTGGACATAATGCACGTGTATTCCCCCTCATCCACTATGCACCGGTGCACAACCGAATTTTGGATAGACACCGAGATTTGGAAGGTGATGGTGGATGGCATGCACGGTTCTCCATTCTTAGTGTCAAATGTGATCAACTTGGAATCTAAGGGGTCTATGGCCCCAAGGGCAGCTATTAACGCTTTACGCTGCATTGGGCACATTTTTAGTACCTCCAGAGTGGACATGGTCATTGGTGTTTGGGCCAAATCATCCACAATGCTATAGCTAACAGTAGCTCTAGCTGTGGCATTGTTGGCCACTTGACGTATGGGGCAATGGGGGAATGAGGGTAACTGAAGAGGTAGGTTGAATTTTTTGGACGTAGATTCCACTGATGTGTTAGCGGGTTCAGTGGTGGTACCATACTGATTTCCTCTAGTTTGTAAGTTGACCTCTTCAATCGTCATGGCTAGCAGGTGGTGAACACCTGTTTTGGCCATGGGAGGTGCCCCCAGAGTGTTGGCATTGGGTTGGGGAGGGGGTGTGGTTTCCACCAACCGTTGGATAGGTAGTGGGTTTTGAAGCACCATGGGGGGACATCCTTGTGGTGCCAGGTGGGGTTGGGTTTGGTTCATAACATTGGCGGCCTATTGGGCCTCATTTTGAATGGTTTGCTTAGCGTGACCCATGAGGGGGTACTCAAATGTGTAGTGCCCATAGATGTCATAGAGTGTGCAGGGTTGGTTTGTGCACAATGGGGCGTTGTGTCTTGGTGCATTTTGTCATGGTGGGTTTTGGGTGGGTCGGTTTGTCGCGACATTGTTGGGAGGGTTTGGTTTTTGACCGCCTCCCTGAGGTTGGTTATTGGCTTGGTTCCAAGGTCGATTATTCCAGGCTTTCCCTTGTTGATTGTTTGGGGAAGGCTAGTTGGAACGGTTTTGTTGTGCAAACACTTGTCCCAATGAAGCTGGTGGAGCAGGGGCAGGGGCTTGGACTGCTTGCACTGGTGGTGCATAGTATATTTGAGTGGGTGGTGGTGCCACAAATGTGGGCAATTTCCCCATGTACTTCTATGTTGGCCAATTCATGGCCTGAGCCTGTTGCGATGGCGCAGGTTGTGTGTAGGAAGTTGTTGCTCTGGACTAGGACATCATTTTGGCATAGTCCAGAGTTTGGTTTTGGTAAGCAACACTAGCAGTGTTTCTTGGTTGTGGTGTAATCGTAGGTGGTGTCGGATGGTGCTATGGCTGTTGGGAGACCAAGCCTATGATGTCGTCTGCAGCATGGGATGCCCCCGGTGCATCCCGGTAGGAGGTGTTTGGAAGGGGGGCATCTGGAATGACGGTGTACAGATATCTAGACTGGGCATATATAAGGTCAAACTATTGGGCTTTCAGTATGGCGTCCTCTTCGGATTGGGGACGTTTGGATGCGACATCCTTTGCTATGGGTGGGAGCAAGGTATTAAGGAACCAATCCAAGAATATCATGTTGTCAAGTTGGATTTTACATAAGTTACGACGTTGCTGCCACTCATGGATGTGGTTGGTTATATGCGTAGCAATGCTTTGGCGATAGGATAACAGGATCTCCACTGTCAAAAACCCCAAAAATTCCAAAAAATTTAAATTTTTTAAAATAGGATGTATTCTCATTAAATGCAGTCATTAACTGTTTGATTAGTTTTATGTTACTAGAATTGTAACTGAATGATCTTTTGATTATACTTAACTTTAAAGAGTAGTTTCTTTTCAGTTACTGATTGTTTTCTATTTGGGACCATAAGGTGAGTTTTTCATGAAGGACTGGGCTTACTTAGCTTCCAAGCTAACGCAGCAGTATTCTTTTCTATACAGGTAAGATGTACGGGTCGCTGTTAACAAATCTTGGAAGTTTACAATATGATTTGATGTATATAATTTATTTAGTGAAAGTACATACATGCTAGACAGATTTACCAGAAATCTAAAGGTAAAACTTTTACTAAGCTTCCTTTGAGATCTATTGCTAGAGAATTCAATTCTACTCATAAAGATGGCAGTTAACTTCTCTATCCAGAAAATAGGGTTTAACAATTCTATAGAGTACGAAACCATTAAATGTTCATACTGAAGGTAAGTGTAAAAATGTAATAATTATTTCTTTACTAATCAGCTAGCATGGTAGAAAATTACAACATCAAAGATTTAATTCTATTATTCATAGTTACTGTAACATGCCATGTTTATACTGCAACATATTCATATTTTCAATTGTAGTTGTAAATAAGAAGATATTACAAGTATCGACCTATACTTTTCTTACATTAAGCATTTACGTATTGCTTGATACAAGTCTTCCCTTAAGGATTTGCATTGTTTTGGAATGCTACTTCTATTTCCAAGATCGAAATTTGGATAGAAACCAAAAAAACACCTTTAGAATCAATCCTAGATTTATCATATTTAAACCCCTTTATGAGTTTTCAAGACTATACTATCAACAAGGAAGGTTAATGTACCCAAGCTGCCTATCACACATTAACTTATAAAATCTTTGATAATTTTTGAGCTTAGAAAATGACAAAAGTTTAATTGTCACCACAAGGATTCTAAGACTACTACAAGGTTATTAATCTATTAACAAGTATCAAGGATATGGACTAGAGTAAACCAAAATCAAAATTAATGGATCACATAAACTAATTACCATCAATTACAGACTTTAAAGAAATGTTATGTCTCTTACCTTCGTTTGAAGACTAAGGCAATTGGCAATATAGTTGTACGTTTATAAACAACTACGCCATAACATTATTCCATTGCTCTTATAACTCCTTATAACTAAAACAATTCTCCATACCTATGTATATGAGACTAATAATGAGCAATATCTATAATACAATGTTTTATAAGCATTAATCTAATGTTACGTGGTTGAAATTATATCGCAGGTGATATTATGGTATATCGAACCTTACGGGACCTCCACGCTATGATTTGGTTTGTAAAATCAGTCAATGGTGATCTGGTCATGGAAATTTAGAACTCTTACCCACTGCATGTAAAGTATTAAAGTAATACATGGTCTTTTCTCAGCCATGCATTGGCGTTTTAAAATGGTTAACCCAACCCTAGTCGTCATTTCTCCTTTGCCTTCGGGCCTTTGGCCACTCTCCAAACCCTCCTGGTCTGTTTTGTTGTTGCGTTGTCTGCTATCAGTTCCCATGCTGCTCCATCTCTTCGTGAGCTCATCTACTACACTGTGTGGGGAGGTTACGGTGTTGAATAACTTGTTGTTTGTCTCTGCGATACCTCCATTTTTTAACTTGGGATATAGACTGTGACAGTCCTTACCTTTCTCTGTTCCAATGGCAGTGATTCTTCCTTCAAAGTAGTGTGGCTTATGCTGTCTGCAGACTGTGTGTTATTTGCAAGGAAGAAACAACACAGCTATAGGGTTTTACCCTGTCCATCGATTAGCTGGGGTTTCCTTTGTTTTCAGTGGTTGAGAGTGTTGTAACGTCATTCCTTTGCCATTGAATGGCAGGTTCCTTGCTCATGCTGGTCACGGCATCACTGTGTGAGATTATCCACTGCTAAGGTAACAGAATACTTCATTTTCTTTTAATGTCATTACTAACATTCTTGTCAATACATTTCTTATTGCATTTAATATAAAAACTAACAGTCGGCTGTATACTAGTTTTACAGATGTAACCTGCTACTTTTCTCTTCCTACAAAAGGAATGAGGGTTACAGCAATACGGGCCACGGTAAGCCCTGGTCTCTCCATGGCTCATCCACTTTGTGTAAACTCTTATGGGATTGCGAGGGGTTGGTCGTTTCGGCCTTTTTCACCCTCAAGGCTTTTGGTTGTTTGTTTGATGTTATACATCATGGGTTAATACCCTAGCTCTCTTACAGAGCTCTCCGGCTTTGACCGTGAGTGTAAAAATCTTGTTTTGTAATTATTACTATGTTTATATTAACAGAACAGGCTATAAGCCTTCATGTGTGATTGCTTATTATGGCTATGGATTGTTAAACAAGACTGGGTTCCACCATGTCATTACTTTGTATTATTTTGAATGGGTAGGGTTTTTACCCTTAGTGATTATGCACATTTCAGAAACTGTTTTCTATTCTACAATCCTTCATTTACTTATATTAATGAAGATGCGAAAGTTGATTTATAAATAGCTATAAGTAAAAATGCTGTTAACTCCACTATTCATTGTTTACCCTGTATAAATTGATTCTTATAGGGTTTAACCCTAATCGATAGTGAAAGAAGTAACTCCATTATTTTTCCTTATATATTCCTGTTAAGTTCAGAAAGTATTTTCTGTAATATATAGGGTTACTATCTATATTTATAATTGGTAAATAATCTCGATTAAGAGCATTATGTACTTCTGTTGTTTATTTCTTGCACAAAATGTATTTGGTTTGTTCACTGTTTCAAAAAGTATTTTTCATTAGGGTTTCTGTATCGGGTTTGTAATTTGACTTCCTTATGAATAAGGAAATATAATTACTGATGCATAATTTATACCCTTTAATGATGTAAGATTAAGAACTGTCAAATACTTGTAGCTCGGACAGTATGAATAGTTCTGGAAGATACTTATAGTAATAAGATTCCTACTTTATATTAATAGCAAAATAAAATAAAATACCTTACTACTACTATAATGACTATGTTATCTTTCTAAAATCTATGTAGCCTTTATATTAATACCCTTAGTTTATTATATAAGTATTTGGAAAATAGTATTTGTTATTTGATTCTTTTGTAATTTATACTATACTATTTATGTTCTCTTGTAATTAATTTATTTTCTTAGTTATAATGTTTACTTATAAATATTCAGCATTCTGATTAACTCTATCCAGAGTTTATTTTGTAAGTAGAAATATTAACATTTTTTCATATTCTGAATAAAAGAATAATAGCTCTGGAACTTGTTCGAACTCGGTCTTAATAAAAGAAGGAAAATAACAAAATGAAAATACATTACAAACATTCATAGCATCCGGTCCATAATGGTTTTGACAGTAGTATCTAAATATTATATAACTAATTCTTACTTGAGTTTATTCTTAGAAATGAAGTCATCCAAATACAAAGAAAGCAACTATATAGTAAAACAGTATTACTTCTAGTCTGACCTCTACTATCTATCCTTTTACAGTAGAAATTACTGGAAATGCAATACGGTACAAGGAAGTAGTTTGAAACCTAAACTCATACCACAGTCAATAAAATATCTTCTCTGAAAATAGTTAAAGAGAACAATCTAATACTCTGAATTCTCATCAACCTATCATTATTTCAACTTTACCCCTGTGCTGGAGTACGATCTGGTAAACCCAGATGTGGAAAAACATAGTGGTCATTATTTTTCATCTGTAAATTCTATTACTGATAAACTAATAACATTTAATTCATTAAACCCATAAAGCTTTTAATAATAATCAATCACATTCAACCATTTACTGTTACTAAACAAGACAGTTAGGTGACAGAGCCTGCTTAAGCTTTGGACAACAACAGCAATGGGAGGTCGTTCCTCCCTACCAACTCCTGGAGAGCGCTCAAACAGCGACTCCTCAGGACCCCCGAGCTTGCCTTGGTATCCCTTCCTGGAACTAGGTGCAGCAAAGTCAGATACCAGTCTTCAAACTCAGTATTAATCCAGAACTTATCAGTAAGTTCTCCCAGCTAACAAGCTGTAAAATAACCAAGTTACTACAGCAATCCCCTTAGAACAACTTCCTTATTGTTTTTCCCTTTTTCCTCAATGAATTTCCTGAATAACATTCACTTGAATGAATTCTCTCTGGAAAATATCTGAGTAGCCTCAGCTCTCTTCATTGAGTACTTTTAAAAGATTGCCTAGGTATTTTTGGGTTAGTTGTCATTTAATGAGCCACCTGCTCTGATCCCACTTTCTTGGGCGATCATGACCCCAAATATAGGAAAGTTTCCACCTACAACTTAGGAAGTGTTTGAGGATGCTGCCACTTGTCTTTTTTCCTTCCACCTAGTTCCATCCACCACTTTGACGAGTAACCTCTTTTTAACAGCTCTCCCATGCTGTTGTCTCCATAATTTATTCATTAATAATAAAATATTCTGAATTACATTCCAATTCTGTTGACTCTGTTGAGTCATCAGTTCCTACTTAGTATTAAATTTAACATAATGTCTCAGGAATATAATTAAAACAATTTACATAATTTTACAAAATTGGGGTATGTGACATACACACCCCCTTAAAATGTAACATCGTCCTTAATGTTACTTATTCCTCATCCTATGCAACCTCCTGGAATAGATTCGGGTATGCTTCCCGCATCTTACTTTCCAATTCCCAGGTAGCTTCTTTAGGACTAAGGTGCTTCAATTGCACCTTCAGCTGTCCAATTGTGCGGTTCTGCAAAGTAATTTCCCTCCGCCCGAGGATACAATCCGATTCCACCAGAACTTCTCCTTCTGGTTCCACCTATACAACATTCCAATCAATCACATGAGTAGCATCATGAACGTATTTTTTTAGAACAGAAATATTAAAAACATTATGCACTTTTAAGTTAGGTGGTAACGCTAACTGATATGCAACTTGACCAATTCTGGATAAAATTTCAAACGGACCACAGTAACGTGGTGCTAGTTTTGCACAACTCCCCAGTCTTAGGGAGCTCTTCTTTGTTCTTACCTTTATGAACACGTGCTCACCCACCTGGAACTCTTTGGGAGTTCTTTTCAAATCTGCTTGGCTCTTTTGTCGATCCTGAGCTACTTTCAAATTTTCCTGCACTTGTTTTACAATCTGTTCCATTTCCTTCAATAATTCAGGTCCTAACACTAATCTATCTACTGGATTATTCCAGGAGATAGGATTGTTACATTTACGCCCATACAGAATTTCAAATGGGCTGAACTTAGCTGATGATTGATAATTATTATTGTATGCAAATTCTGCTAAATGAAAATAATCCTCCCACTTACCTGGCTGATCCTTAACATATATTCTTAACAAATCTTCCAGCACCTGATTCACTCTTTCTGTCTGTCCATCTGTCTGAGGATGGAAAGAGGTGCTGGAATTCAGTGTTGTGTTTAATCCCTTAAACAAGGATTTCCAGAAATTCCCTGTGAATTTAGGATCCCTGTCTGAAATAATAACCTTAGGTATTCCATGCAACCTAAAAATTTGCTTTAGAAATATATCAACTATATTAGCAGCCTTGTAAGTGGTCTTGACAGGAATGAAGTGTGCTGCTTTACTTAACTTGTCAACCACCACCATGATTGAATCATTCTGATTCTGATTTCTGGGTAATCCAGTAATAAAATCTACGCTGATTATTTCCCATTTCCAACTAGGAATAGGCAAAGGTTGCAGTAAACCAGCTGGATGTTGGTGTTTTGTTTTCACTTATTGACAGTCCAAACATCTAGCTATATACTTAGCTACTTCATATTTCATATTGGGCCAGAAATATTCTTTTCTTAACATGGTGACAGTCTTCTAGTAGCCTGGATGCCTTGAGTAAGGGGTTTTATGAACTTCATCCAGAATCAGCGATTTAACCTTAGGTACATTAGGCACATACAATATGTCCTTGAAAAATAAGAATCCATCTTTATTTAAATTATGACCTTTTATTAAACTTTCTGTAGGTTCTTCTTTAGCTATAACCTGTAATTTTTGATCAATTTCATCCAATTTTATCCCTTCAGTAAGCTGTTCATTTAAATAAGAAGCATAAGTGTTGATTGCTGCTGTAAAATTCATCTTTGCATTCCTGCTTAAAGCATCAGCCACCATATTTTCTTTCCCTTTTATGTGTTGAATTTCAAAATCATATTCACTCAAGAAGGCCAACCACCTTGCTTGTCTTGCATTTAAGTTGGGCTAATCTAAAAGGTATTTCAGACCCTTATTATCAGTCATTAAAGTAAACTTTCTATCTATTAAGTGGTGTCGCCACATTTTTAAGGCATGAATAATAGCAGCAAGTTCCAAATCATAAGTGGCATAATTATTTTCGTGGATCTTTAACTTCCTAGACTCATAGGCAATGACATGCCCATCTTGAGTAAGCACACCGCCTAAACCATCATTACAAGCATCGGTGCATACCACGAAATCCTTATTAGGATCTGTTATTCTTAGAATAGGTGCAGATGTTAATAAAGTTTTTAATTTCTTAAAGCTTTCTTCACATTTTAAGTTCCAATCGAATTTCTTGCCTTTCTTTTGCAAAGAAGTGATTGGGTTAGCTATTTTTGAAAATCCTTCGATGAATCTCTGCTAGTAACCAGTAATTCCCATGAAGGACCTAACATTTGTTACGTCTTTTGGAACTGGCCAATCTTTGATTGCCCAAATCTTTTTAGGATCCACTGAAATCCCTTCGTTAGTCACTGCGTGACCTAAGTACTGGATTTCATCTTTAAAGAAATCACACTTGCTGAACTTCGCAAAGAGTTGTTGCTATCGCAACTCTTGTAAAACTATCCGTAAATGTTCCTTATGTTCTGCTTCATTTTTAGAATAAATTAAAATGTCGTCAATAAATACGACGACAAATTTATCTAAATATTTGTGCATTATATTATTCATTAGACACATAAAGACAGCTAGGGCATTAGTAAGCCCAAATGGCATTACGACAAATTCATAATGTCCATACCTCGTTCTGAAGGCTGTCTTAAAGATGTCCTCACCTTTAATTCTTACCTGATGATATCCTGATCTCAGGTCTATCTTTGAGAACACCATAGCTCCACATAGCTGATCAAACAGATCATCTATGTGGGGCAACATATATCTATTTTTAATAGTCAGTTTATTTAGTTGACGGTAATCTATGCAGAGTCACATAGTTCCCTCTTTCTTTTTAACAAAGATTACTGGTGCTCCACAAGGGGACACACTGGGTCGAATATACTTCTTATCTATTAACTCTTTTAACTGTGATTTTAGTTCATTAAGTTCTAAAATATTCATACGATATAGAGCTTTCGAGCTAGGTACAACACTTGGTACTAGCTCAATAGTGAAATCCAGTTCCCTCTTAGGAGGTAATCCTGGAATTTCCTCCAGAAAAACATCAGTAAATTCATTTAAAACAGGAATATCCTTTATTTTTATTTTATCTTTTTCAGACTTACTTGCCTCATCTGTAATAGTTACAGCATAGGCTTTGCACCCTTTCCTGACTGCTCTTTTAAGTTGTAAGGCAGAAATCTGCCTGATTACAGTTTTCCTAGGAATACCTTTAACTGTTACTGACTGTTCATTATTATTTACGCACGTAAAGGTTTTATCAAAACAGTTTAAAAGTACCTTATACTGCTCTAACCAATCCATACCAATTAATAAATCATACGAGCCAAGTGGCAGAACATTTAGCTTAACAGTAGTTTTAAAATCATTCATTACTAATGCACATTCCTTAACATAACAGGTTACTTTCCTCTTTGCCCTAGTGGCTAATTGAACTAACCAGGAGTTATCAAACTTTTCAACAGTCAAATTACACTTTTCTACTATCTGAGGTGAAATGTAACTAAGGCTAGCTCCTGGATCTATTAAAATGGTTACAAGGGTTTTGTTAACCATACCTTCTACTTCCACCATGGAAGTCTGATAATCAGCTTGGCGGTTCTCCAACGCTGCATTGATTTGGGGCATAGTCCTTGCAAATTCTCCAACAGTCATTTCATCATGCACAGTATGAATATTGTTGTTTGGCTTTTTCTAATTTGGGAAAACTGAAGCATAGTGTGGGCCATTGCACTCCCAGCAATTAACATGCTCCTTTCTTTCGAAATTCTTAGTGAAATTTTCATGATTGTTTGAAGCTTCCTTGCCCTTGAAGTTATTGGAATTATTAGAAACACCATTTCTTCCTCCCTGGAAGTTCTTACCGTTAGAATGGTTTCTGTTCTTATTATTCCTAAAATTCTTTTGGGGTACAAACTCCTTTTTCTTGAACTTAGGCTGATTACTGTTCTTTTTAGCCTTCTAGTTGGCTATACCTTCTTTCTTTTTGTTCTGTTCAAAACAGAAATTTTCCTTCCTCATAGCTTCTTCCAGAGTCTTAGGACTGTCATAGTCGATTCTGTCCTTGATATGATATGGCAAACAGGTGAGAAACCGCTGTACTTTAGGTTTCTCATCAACTAAATAAGATACATACCTTAACAGACTTAAAAATTTACTATTTAAGTCCTTCATAGTCATGGTTCCTAACTTTAGCTCATAAAATTCTTTAGCCCTTTCTTCATAGTATTGTTCAGACATAAATTTCTTCTTGAAGTACCTTTTAAAGGTACTCCAATTGACTTCTTTTTCTTTGATCCCCTTGACTCTTTTCAGATCTTGCCACCATATATCTACCTTTCCAGAAAGATTATAGATGGTCATTCTTGCCTTCATCTAGTTTGACTAGTTGTATATCTGAAAATATTTCCTCATCCCAGATAACCAGGAATCTGCCTCTTCCCCTTTTTCAGTCTCTCCATTGAAAGTTGGGGGCTTTATTTTTTTGAAATCTCTTCATATGGCTTGTACTTTTTCTTTCTGTTATACAACTCAGCCTCACTATTGTCACTAGTAGTGTAGTAGCTTCGTTGTTCCCCGAGCCCTTCAAATGATGAGCTGCTTTCAGCCTTAGCCAGTTTCATCTTTTTAGATCCTTTCTGATGACTAGCTTTCTCAGATTCAGATCTTTTACCCCTCCCTTCTGTCTGGAATTTTTCTATCAATATTTGGTTTAACTCCTACTGAGTCTTTAATATCCTCTCGTTATCCTTCTTGACTGATTCCATTTCAGTCTTCAAATCCTTGATAGTCTATATCAGTTCTGAAGAGTGAGCAGTTATCTCTTCTAACACAGGCTCTCTAGACATCTGTCTTGTCTCAATGTTTGGAGACTCCTCCTCAGCATATTCTCCTAACTTCTCCATACCTGCCTGTTAGATTCAGAAAAAGAAATTTTATGTTTTTTACATAAAACAAAAATACAGGTTTGTACATGATTTTTATTGTTCTGTGGAAACTAGTTGGGCCACATCAAGGCCTAGTGTTTGAACCATGCTCTGATACCACATGTCAAAACCCTAAAAATTCTAAAAAATTTAAATTTTTTAAAATAGCATGTATTCTCATTAAATGCAGTCATTAACTGTTTGATTAGTTTTATGTTACTAGAATTGTAACTGAATGATCTTTTGATTATACTTAACTTTAAAGAGTAGTTTCTTTTCAGTTACTGATTGTTTTCTGCTTGCGACCATAAGGTGAGTTTTTCATGAAGGACTGGGCTTACTTAGCTTCCAAGCTAACGCAGCAGTTTTCTTTTCTATATAGATAAGATGTACGAGTCGCTATTAACAAATCTCAGAAGTTTACAAAACGATTTGCTGTATATAATTTATTTAGTGAAAGTACATACATGCTAGACATATTTACCAGAATTCTAGAGGTAAAACTTTTACTAAGCTTCATTTGAGATCTATTGCTAGAGAATTCAATTCTACTCATAAAGATGGCAGTTAACTTCTCTATCCAGAAAATAGGGTTTAACAATTCTATAGAGTACGAAACCATTAAATGTTCATACTAAAGGTAAGTGTAAAAATGTAATAATTATTTCTTTACTAATCAGCTAGCATGGTAGAAAATTACAACATCAAAGATTTAATTCTATTATTCATAGTTACTGTAACATGCCATGTTTATACTTCAACATATTCAGATTTGGAACTGTAGTTGTAAATAACAAGATATTACAAGTATCGACCTATACTTTTCTTACTTTAATCATTTACCAAGTTTATTGTTTGATACAATTCTTCCCTTAAGGATTTGCATTGTTTTGGAATGCTACTTCTATTTCCAAGATCAACATTTGGATAGAAACCAAAAAAACACCTTTAGAATCAGTCCTAGATTTATCATATTTAAACCCCTTTATGAGTTTTCAAGACTATACTATCAACAAGGAAGGTTAATGTACCCAAGCTGCCTATCACACATTAACTTATAAAATCTTTAATAATTTTTGAGCTTAGAAAATGACAAAAGTCTAATTGTCACCAAAAGGATTCTAAGACTACTACGAGGTTGTTAATCTATTAACAAGTATCAAGGATATGGACTAGAGTAAACCAAAATCAAAATTAATGGATCACATAAATTAATTACCATCAATTACAGACTTTAAAGAAATGTTATGTCTCTTACCTTCATTTGAAGACTAAGGAAATTGGAAATATAGTTGTACGTTTATAAACAACTATGCCATAACATTATTCCATTGCTCTTATAACTCCTTATAACTAAAACAATTCTCCATACCTATGTATATGAGACTAATAATGAGCAATGTCTATAATACAATGTTTTATAAGCATTAATCTAATGTTACGTGGTTGAAATTATATCGCAAGTGATATTATGGTATATCGAACCTTACGGGACCTCCATGCTACGATTTGGCTTGTAAAATCAGTCAATGGTGATCTGGTCATGGAACTTTAGAACTCTTACCCACTGCATGTAAAGTATTAAAGTAATACATGGTCTCTTCTCAGCCATGCATTGGCGTTTTAAAACGGTTGACCCAACCCTAGTTGTCATTTCTCCTTTTCCTTTGGGCCTTTGGCTGCTCTGCAAACCCTCCTGGTCTGTTTTGCTGTTGCGTTGTCTGCTATCAGTTCCCATGCTGCTCCAGCTCTTCGCGAGCTCATCTACTACACTGTGTGGGGAGGTTACGGTGTTGAATAACTTGTTGTTTGTATCTGCGATACCTCCATTGTTTAACTTGGGCTCTGGACTATGATAGTCCTTACCTTTCTCCGTTCCAATGGGAGTGATTCTTCGTTCAATGTAGCATGGCTTATGCTGTCTGTAGACTGTGTGTTATTTACAAGGAAGAAACAACGCAGCTATAGGGTTTTATCTTGTCCATCGATTAGCTGGGTTTTCCTTTGCTGTCAGTGGTTGAGAGTGTTGTAACGTCGTTCCTTTGCCATTGAATTGCAGGTTCCTTGCTCATGCTGGTTGCGCCATCACTGTGTGGGATTATCCACTGCTAAGGTAACAGAATACTTTGTTTTCTTTTAATGTCATTGCTAACATTCTTGTCAATACATTTCTTCTTGCATTTAATATAACAACTAACAGTCAGTTGTATACTAGTTTTGCAGATGTAACCTGCTACTTTTCTCTGCCTACAAAAGGAATGAGGGTTATGGCAATACGAGCCACGGAAAGCCTTGGTCTCTCCATGGCTCATCCACTTTGTGTAAACCCTTATGGGATTGCGAGGGGTTGGTCATTGTGGCCTTTTTGACCCTCAAGGCTTTTGGTTGTTTGTTTGATGTTATACATCGTGGGTTAATACCCTAGCTCTCTTGCAGAGCTCTCCGGCTTCGACCATGAGTGTAAAAATCTTGTTTTGTAATTATTACTATGTTTATATTAACAAAACAGGCTGTAATCCTTCATGTGTAATTGCTTATTACGGCTATGGATTGTTAAAGAAGATTGGGTTCCACCACGTCATTACTTTGTATTATTTTGAATGGGTAGGGTTTTTACCCTTAGTTATTATGCACGTTTCAGAAACTATTTGTTGTTCTACAATCCTTCATTTACTTATATTAATGAAGATGTGAAATTTGATTTATAAACAGCTATAAGTAAAAATGTTGTTAACTCCACTGTTCATTGTTTACCTTGTATAAATTGATTCTTGTAGGGTTTAACCCTAATCGATAGTGAAAGAAGTAACTCCATTATTTTTCCTTATATTCTCCTGTTAAGTTCAGAAAGTATTTTCTGTAATATATAGGGTTACTATCTATATTTATAATTGGTAAATAAGCTCGATTAAGAGCATTATTTACTTCTATTGTTTATTTCCTGCACAAAATGTATTTGGTTTGTTCACTGTTTTAAAAAGTATTTTTCATTAGGGTTTATGTATCGGGTTTGTAATTTGACTTCCTTATGAATAAGGAGATATAATTACTGATGCATAATTTATACCCTTTAATGAAGTAAGATTAAGAACTGTCAATTACTTGCAGCTCGGACAGTATGAATAGTTCTGGAAGATACATATAGTAATAAGATTCCTACTTTATATTAATAGCAAAATAAAATAAAATACCTTACTACTACTATAATGACTATATTATCTTTCTGAAATCTCTGTAGCCTTTATATTAATACCCTTAGTTTATTTTATAAGTATTTTGAAAATAGTATTTGTTATTTGATTCTTCTGTAATTTATACTATACTATCTACGTTCTGTTGTAATTAATTTATTTTCTTAGTTATAATGTTTACTTATAAATATTTAGCATTCTAATTAACTCTATCCAAAGTTTATTTTGTAAGTACAAATATTAATCGTTGTTCTTATTCTGAATAAAATAATAATAGCTCTGGAATTTGTTCGAACTCAGTCTTAATAAAAGAAGGAAAATAACAAAATGAAAATACATTACAAACATTCATAGGATCCGGTCCATAATGGTTTTGACAGTAGTATCTAAATATTATATAACTAATTCTTACTTGAGTTTATTCTTAGAAATGAAGTTATCCGAATACAAAGAAAGGAACTATATAGTAAAACAGTATTACTTCTAGTCTGACCTCTACTATCTATCCTTTTACAGTAGAAATTACTGGAAACGAAATATAGTACAAGGAAGTAGTTTGAAACCTAAACTCATACCACAGTCAATAAAATATCTTTTTTGAAAATAGTTAAAGAGAACAATCTAATACTCTGAATTCTCATCAAGATATCCTTATTTAAACTTTACCCCTGTGCTGGAGCACGATCTGGTAAACCCAGATGTGGAAAAACATAGTGGTCATTATTTTTCATCTGTAAATTCTATTACTGATAAACTAATAACATTTACTTCATTAAACCCGTAAATATTTTAATAATAATCAATCACATTCAACCATTTACTGTTACTAAACAAGACAGGTAGGTGACAGAACCTACTTAAGCTTTGGACAACAACAGCAATGGGAGGCCATTCCTCCCTACCAACTCCTGGAGAGCACTCAAACAGCGACTCCTCAGGACACCCGAGCTTGCTCTGGTCTCCCTGGATGGAACTAGGTGCAGCAAAGTCAGCTACCAGTCTTCAAACTCAGTATTAATCCAGAACATATCAGTAAGTTCTCCCAGCTAACAAGCTATAAAATAACCAAGTTACTGGAGCAATCCCCTCATAACAACTTCCTTACTGTTTTTCCCTTTTTCCTCAATGAATTTCCTGAATAACATTCACCTGAATGAATTCTCTCTGGAAAATATCTGAGTAGCCTCAGCTCTCTTCATTGAGTACTTTTAAAAGATTTCCTAGGTCTTTTTGGGTTAGTTGTCATTTAATGAGCCACCTACTCTGATCCCACTTTCTTAGGGGATCATGAACCCAAATATAGGGAAGTTGCCACCTGCAACTTAGGAAGTGTTTGAGGATGCTGCCAGTTGTCTTTTTGCCTTCCACCTAGTTCCATCCACCAGTTTGACCAGTAACCTCTTTTTAACAGCTCTCCCATGCTGTTGTCTCCATAATTTATTTATTAATAATAAAATATTCTGAATTACATTCCAATTATGTTGACTCTGCTGAGTCATTAGTTCCTACTTAGTATTAAATTTAACATAATGTCTTAGGAATATAATTAAAACAATTTACATAATTTTACAAAATTGGGGTATGTGACATCCACCCCTTCATCATATCTAACAGGGAGTTGGAAATACTGTAGGAACATGAAAGATAAGGATTTGAAATGCAAGTACTTGGCCTGCGGTAGCCCAATGTACCATTTGGCCGCAACACCTGTAAGGGTGCATTGGAATAGCCTCAGTCTGATAAAATCATCTATGATGTTGTTGGATGAGAACCATAGATGGAATGTCATAATATGGTTTTGGGGACATTCCCCTGCTTTTCCTTCAAACTTGGGGATGTTTGATGGCAGCTTAGTTAGCATTGGAGGCCAAAAATCTTGATGGCGAATGGGGTCGTTTGTCAATCGAGCCAAATGAGGAAAGCTAAGACAAGACATGAAAGGCAGATTTGACCCCAGGATGATGTGAGATGGGGAAGGGATGGTGGTGGGGTTTGTAGGTGCATAATGTACATGCATAACTTGGGGTATTGATTGTGCCATTGTAGATGGGTCAACGCCCCCACTTGTGGTGGGAGGGACAGTGTGGGTGGAGGGGACATTGCCCCCATGTATGATAGTAGGGGAAATGTAAGTGGATGGTCCACTTCCCCCCTGTGTGGAAGGAGGAGCAATGTGTGTGGAAGGGCCACTGCCCCCGTGTGTTGCAAGTGGGCCAGCTTGGCTGGTCACTATGGGTGGTGGCAGCTGACTGATGATAGTTTTCATCAGTTTGCTTGGGCCACCTGCAGGGTTGTTGGTGACCGGTTGTGGTGTGGACATGGGTCCACTTGCTATGTTTATGCCAAAAAATGGATCCGAGTTGGCACCATCCATGGGGCTTGATGGTGCGGTATGCAGATATGGTTGAAACTGATATGGGTTTGGATCTAAATCAGAGGTTGTGTGGCCTTCTGATGGTGTCAGAGATCATTGAGAATAGTTTCAACGGTGTCAGTTTAATGCCTTGAATGGTGGTGGCTCGCCTCTTAGGTGTGAGGAAGAGTGTGGGGGAATGATGTTTGGACCACAGTTTCAATGGCTTCCTATTGGCTATAGGTGGTCACTCGGCCACCAATACTTCTAGAAGACAGCACTTGGCTTTTTCCTCATGGGCATTTCTACTCAATCGGTGGGGGTCGTTGCCCATTTGGCTTGGCAATTCCTCTCAGCGACCAGCTACTTTGGGGTTCTCGTGGTACTCCTCATAATGAGTTGCTGGGTTGAGCCCAAGTGCTTCCCATGGTTGAAGCAATGAGGGACTTATGTCCTCAAAGACTATGGATTTGTTTGAACTTAGTGTAAATTGATCAATTTTAAGGATCTCATAGTGTCATGAACTGAGTTGGCTTGATTACTTGGTATGGTGTATTTATTTTTTTGTCTTTCTGGTATAAGGTGGCTACAAATGGTTTATGAATTCATTATATTGTAGCAGAGCTCATATCATTTTTGTGCAAGCAGTGAATAATCAAAAATTTGTAAACAGATACGTTTTTAACCCTAAATGTGATAGCCTAACTAGGTGACTACCTTACACCTATATTCCTCTTAGACCAAGAGAAGGTGTTGGTCTCTCAACACATTGGGACTAGGCCCATCCATAGATCCACAGGTCACCTCCTGGATGCAAGGTTGGTCAATAGAGAGGATGCTTAGCACCATGAGAATCCCTCCTTCTCTACCCCCTCTACCTTCCAGGTCATCCATTTTTAATGGTTTAGAACAATATTCACTGAAGGGCCTAGGACTATATGAGCTATGCCCTTCATCGTATCCTAGAATACCCCGAAGGGTGATGACTAGGTAGAGGAGGAAGGGTAAGCAGGACAATTATTTTTATGTTAATTTTAGTTAAGCTACATTCATTGATTAAGCCATTAAAATTTATTTTGAATTTACACTTTGTTTGTTGATGCAATTACAATAAATTGAAACATAAATAGAAATTGAACTACTGTGCTGGACAGAGGCGGCTGAGCCGCACTAACAGTCCCTATTAAACTAAAAATTAAGTACTCATTGAAAGACTGCACGTTTTGGGTCAATTTCGGCGAGGGGGTCGTGAAATTTTTCCAGAAATGGGTGAGGGGGTCGCAAAATTTTTCCAGAAACGGGCGAGGGGGTCACACAAATTTCACACATAGAAGCGGTCTGCCTGTCTGAGTGAAGTCGCACCTTTCGGGGGGGAAAGGGAGACCTAATCGTGCCTATGAGGCCTAAAAGAGTGACCTCATCCCCTGTTCAGGCTCGATAAATGCAACCTGCCCCATATTTGGGGTTTTTATGATCTTGAGTCAGATCCAGCCAACAGTAACCTGTATTGTGGCCAAACTAACTTGAATTTTCCTTGCAGAGGCTTCAGCAGTAATAAAACTGGAAATAAACTAGATCTAAGCTATATTTGACAAGAACTTTCTAAAACTAGGGCATAAACTGAAAAAATTGAAATTTGAAAAAAAAAATTGAACCAGGGATCCTGTGGGATCGACCTGGTATGGTCGCCAGTTCTGTAGCAGGGATTTCTCCTTGCTATAGGGGTAGGAATGACTCTTTTCTGTCTATAGGACAGAAGGGTATGTTCCTGCATGTGGAAAATATAGAAAGAAAATAGAATGAATAGACATAAAAGAAATAGAAAGCAATTTGGCTGTGAGCCCCTTTGCAAACACGGTTAGGGCTTCTCCTTGGCTACCTGCAAACAACTATTAGAAACAAAATACATACAAATTTTTTTTATAAACAAACCTGCAAACAAAAATAGGTTAGAAAAAACTACAAAACACTAAAGCAAATGCAAGAAACAACATTGGTATGCCTTCTCTTTGATAGAATTGGGCACCATCCCCTGGCTTGAGGAAGCACCTCTCTTATATGGGGGAGTTATGGCTCAATGGAGATGGAGGAGAGGGAGTGTGGGTGGCCTAAGAGACAAAGGGTCTCAAAGCATCCACTGGAAGCATAACAGTATGTAAGGGAGAAGTTGTTTGAGAGTGACCCCCACCCTTCCTTTTATAGCTTTTTTGGGGACTTTTACGATTTTAAGCCCTTAGTCAGGGATTTAGCCCCTTCCACCCTAAATTTAGCTCCTTTTAGGGTTTTAGGCTCCTTTGAGGGGTTTTAGCCCATTTTTGGAGACTTTAGCCCCTAGGAGAGTTATTTAGGCTCCTTTTTGGGGTTTTTAAGCCCTTTTACTCATTTTTAAGCCTTTTTGAGGGTGTGGGAGTCTAATGGGGTGTTATGAAGGTCATGTATGGGTGTCCTTGGGTGGTATATGCCATGTAGAGTTGAGTGAGGGATTTTTTGGGCTAACAGAACACACCTGCAAAGTACCTACATATAGGTTAGTAACGACATCAATTAAAAATACAAAATATATATTGAGGTAAATCTCGAGGGTAAGGATGATATACCTGTATATGTTTAAAACATTGGGCATACAAACATGAATTCATAACATTGACCCAAACTGTGCGAAAGGTATGTAGCGAGAATTAAACCTATGATAACCCAACTATAATTCCATATAAATGAAGGAAAGCAACCCCAAATGTTTCATAAGGATCCTTATGTGCAGGGTCTACGATGTTGAGACCATGAAACCCACATTGATAGTCATAAAAACTCATGAGTGAGACAATAGAGATAACTTGGGATGTCACCAAAGTCACAGTGAAGTGATGGTCATGTTTCCAACATACAATAGGATAAAGAACAAAGTAGTTTATGAAAAAAGGAGTCAACCCTAGGGATTTTTCTTTACAGTTGTCTGCCACTAGCGGAAATGAAATTGTATTTATTTCATTTTAATTAATCCATAGTGAGAATTGATATATAGTGCTAAGGGATGTTTCAACCCATAGCCTAGTCCATCTTTTCAACTCCAAGCATAAAGCATGGTTTGTGGTACAGAGCCTTTGTAAATAAAGGTAATCACTGGTGTCCAACCTGTATAATAGAGAAAAGCGTGTTAGTTTAATGCTAAGTAAGTCTGGAGGTTTAAGCAACCGTCCTTTTCCCTTTGTTCGTCTCATCTACTTTAAATTATTGTATGCAAATGTTTAAGCTTTCAAACCTTNACAAATTTAAAATAATATATATATATATATATATATATATATATATATATAGTAATATTAATAATGGTAATTAGTTGTAAGTATAGTGTTTTTACTTGGGATTTGTTACAAATGGTATCATATCAAGGTTATAAACTGTGACCTAATGGGACATTACATGCTTAAAAAATTTTCAACATTGAACACCAATAATAATAATAATAAAATTTTACACGCAGACAAGCAATGGAAAAACCAGAGCGAAATATGGGCAAGGAATATGTACTTGAAGATGTGCCAGACCTTGATATTGCAAGCTTGTTTGTAGATTTGGGATCCAAGCATAATGCAGATATGCAGTCAGAAATGCTAGAAACCATGAGGAGTTTGAAAGCGGATATGGAAAGTGTTAAACGAGACAACCTCATACTTATGAACACTAGATCCTATCAGGAGGAGATAAATGAACTTATCCTCAAAATTTTAATAGAACCACACAAAAATAATGGTAAAAACTCAAGTATTACAAGGAAGAAAAGGAAATGAAAAGTATTGGATGACATTAGTGAAGAAATTATAGAAAACAATCTAGAGAATATACAGAATTTAAGAAAAAATAAGGAGACGAAATTTTGAAAACAGAAAGAACACCCTGTAGAACTACGAGGAGAATTCAAAAAATTAAAACCCCTGACTTTTGATGGAGAATATGAAGAAGAAACTAAATCTTGATTAATCAACATTAAAATGCATTTTTAGGTATACAGGTATCATGATAATCTAAGGGAGTGATTAGCCATTTTCCAGTTAAGTGGAAAGGCTGCATTGTAGTTGTAGGAGGCCAAAAGTGTGAACAATATTAGTAAATAGTTGAGCTGGAATATTTTTAAGAAGTTATTTAAAAATAAATACATGTCAGAATAGTACTATGATGAAAAATCCAAAGAATTCAATGACTTATGATTAGGAACTTTAACCATGGATGAATTTGTAAACAAGTTTTTGAACTTACAACGTTATGTACCTTATTTAAAAGACAAAAAATCTAAGGTTTACAAATTTATCAATCACCGTACCCCAGATTATAAAGAAAATATTGAGTTCTAGATGCCTAAGAACATGGATGAAGCAATCAGAAAGGAAAATTTGTGTTAGCATTTGTTTAAATAGAGATAAGAAATAACAATGACTTGGAATAATAGGAATAATGAAAAATTAGACTAGTGTAAAAATGGGTTTAAACCGTCATCTTTGAGGAAAGGAACAAAAAGTCATATAGATAATAATTATAGTAAACAGGGTGCAAATTTCGGCAGTGGAGTAAAGGGTACCAACACATATAATTGGGGATGGAATAACACCACTAAGGAGATTAAATGTTGGGGTTGTAATGGACCTCATTTATATAGAAATTGTCCTCACAATCCCAATAGAAAAATGGCTCCTATAAACATGATACAGGAAGCTTCTACGGTTAATGATATAGCTAGAAACATACCCAGGATCAATGTTGCTTTGGAAAATATGAAAGCAGACCATCAATCTATAATGTTGGAAGTAGAAGGTAAAATCTCAAATACTTTTGTTTCTATACTTGTTGATTCAGGAGCTAGTTTGAATTACATTGCACCAAGAGTACTTGAAAAGTGTAAATTAAGTAAAGAAAAGAAAAAGAATGAATGGTTGGTACAATTAGCGACCAAGATGAAAATAAAAGTTACATAAATAGTCAAGGATTGCAAAATAAGTTTCAATGGATTGAATACCACAATAAATTTGAACATACTTCCATTAGTATCATATGATATTTTGATAGGTATGGGCTGGTTAGAAACTCATAAATCCATTATTGATTTCTTACATAAAATTTTTGATTTTGTGGATGAGGAACGTAAAAGGCACACAATAAAATGAATTTACAGACCTATAACAACACGACAAATTTTTGCAGTTCAAATTAAAAAATGTTTTAGGAAAGGTTGTCAATTGTATGCTATCAAATTTAACAAAATTGAAACAAAACCACCTGAAAAACTTTTGGACCAATTTCCTATTTTGAAGGAATTTCAGGATATATTTCTGGAAGAGATGCCCAGGTTACCAGCTAAATCAGATTTATATTTTACTATAGAATTAATGTCGGGATCAACAACTATATCACGAGCTCTTTACCGAATGACTACCCCATCTTTAAAAGAATTAAGAATGGAAATACATGAACTGTTAGATAAAGTATATATCCATCCTAGTGTCTCACCACGGGGAGCACATGTGTTGCTTGTAAAAAATAAGGACAAAAGTTTTAGAATGTGCGTAGATTATTGACAATTGAATAAAATGACGGTGAAAAAAAAATTCCGTTACCTAGAATAGATGACTTGTTTGATCATATTGGCGGGGAAAAAATATTTTTGAAAAAATGATCTTCGATCAGGTTATCATCAGGTTCAGGTGAGAGATGAATAAATCCATAAGACTGCATTTCAAACTAGATATAGACATTATGAATTTGTGGTAATGCCATTTGCTTTAACAAACGCTCTAGCAACATTTATGAATATGATGAATAATGTACTGAGTAAATTTTTCGATAAATTTGTACTGGTATTTATTGATGATATTTTGGTATATTCTAATAATGAAATAGATAATGAAGGGAATTTAAGGAAGGTTTCGGAAACCTTAAGGGAACATCATCTATATGCTAAATTAAGTAAGTGTGATTTTTATAAAAAATTAAGTACAGTACTTTGGATATGTCATTTTAGAAAAAGGAATAGTGGTTGATCGAGCAAAAATCAAGGCTATATTGGAGTGGCTTGTGCCAAAAAATGTTCATNTGATTTTTATAAAAAATTAAGTACAGTACTTTGGATATGTCATTTTAGAAAAAGGAATAGTGGTTGATCGAGCAAAAATCAAGGCTATATTGGAGTGGCTTGTGCCAAAATATGTTCATGACATCAGATTTTTTATGGGCCTAACAGGATACTATCGTAGATATATACAAAACATTTCCAAAATAGCTTATTCTAGAACCACCTTACAAAAGAAAAATGTTATATTTTTGTGGAACCAACAATGCCAGGACAATTTTGATACACTAAAACATTTATTGACTACCGCAATAGTTCTAAAAGTTGTTAATCCAAGTAAATATTTTGTAGTATGTATTGATGCAAGTAAAGAGATATTAGGAGGGGTTCTAACTCAGGAGTGACATGTAATCTGTTATGAGTCACGAAAACTGAAGGAACATGAGAAAACTTATGTGGTACATGATTTGGAGTTGGGAGCTATTATTCATGCCCTTAAAATTTGGTGGCTCTATTTAATCGGAAAGAAATTTATGTTATTAAAATATAACATTGGGTTAAAATATTTATTTGATCAAAACACATTAAAATCTTGTCAAGCCAAGTGGCTCGCATTTTTCAGCAAATATGATTTTGAAATTAAACACATAAGAGGAAAGGAGAACATTGTAGCGTATGCATTAAGCTGACAAGAACATCAACTACATTTAGTGTTGATTAGTAATTATGAGTCTCAGTTTAAAACTGTGTTAAGAGAAGCATCAGTCCATTATGAACAGTATGGAAAATGGGTGGACAAATGTAATCAGAAAAATTTAGGAAAAGATGAGAAAATATATTAGATTGATGTGGAAGAGCTTTTACGTTTTAAAAACATAATTTATGTGCCTAATTAGTACATAGTAAAACAAGTTATTTTTAAGGAATTGCATGATAACCCGTATGCAAGACACCTTAGGTATCACAAATTTAAAAAAGCATTAAAGAAAGACTTCTATTGGCCAAATATGAAAAAGGGAGCAACAGATTATGTGGCTTGGTGTTTTACTTATCAACAGGTGAAGGCTATCCATCAACATACAACGGGATTATTACAACCCATGCCTATACCTGAGTGGAAATGGGAAACTATTACTATGTATTTTATTACATGATTACTGAGGCCGAAGAAACAAAATGACTCTAATATGGTGGTGGATAAACTAATTAAAGAAGCTCATTTCATACCTGTAAAGTCAACCTACAAAGCTATCAATATAGATGATATCTTTATGAGAGAAATTTTTAGACTGCATGGTATACCTAAAATAGTGATCACAGATCATGATGCTAAATTCACTTATAGATTTTGGATGTCACTATTAAAAGTTATGGATACAAAATTGAATTTTAACACAGCTTATCACCCTCAAACTGATGGTCAATCTGGACGAGTTAATCAAGTTATGGAAGAGATGTTGAGAATGTATGTGATGAACCAACCAGGTAAGTGGGAGGATTATATCCATTTGGTAGAATTTACATATAACAATAACTACCAAGCTTCTTTAAGAATGAGACCCTTTGAAGTGTTATATGGAAGGAGATGTAAAATACCTTTGAGTTGGGGTAACTTAGAGGATAGATTAGTCTTAGGACCAGACATGTTGTCTCCAATGGAGGAAATGGTATGTCAAATCAAGCAAAACTTGAAAATAGATCAAGATAGATAGAAGAGTTATGCAGACAAAAAATGCACAGCTAAAGAATATAAAGTTGGAGAACATGTGTTTCTGAGAGTAAAATCAAAGAAGAACAAGTTGATATCAGGATTTTATGCTAATTTTTACCCCATATATGTTGGACCATTTGAAATTTTTTCTAGAGTAGGGCCAGTAGCTTATCAATTGCCCTCACCTCCCTATTTAAGAATTCGTGATGTTTTCCATATTTCTTTGTTAAAAAAATGTGTTGTTGACCAATCTCATATAATTAATTGGGATAATGTATAGGTGGAACCCGAGGGATATTTCCACACGAAATCAATGTGCATCATTGACAAAAGAGAAATTCAGCTACGGAAGCAGATCATTGTACAAGTGAAAGTACAATGGAAACATTACTCTAAGGAGGAATCTACTTGGGGAAAAGATGAAATTATGAGACAAAAGTTTCCTGCTTTATTTCTAGATTTTAATGACATTGATTAATGATACTGATTAAGCACCAAGGACGGTGCAATGCTTTTATAGAGGGAGGATTGTAATACCCCTTAATTACTTTTGGTTATTATGGTTGTTATTTATTTTTGAAAAAGATAAGTGAATTAAATTTTATATTTATCAAGAATTGGAAGTTTTAATAATTGAAAAATAATTGACAAAACCTTGGGTGTAAAAATGGTTACTAAACCTACAACATTCTCCATGGAGACAAGTGGATAGTATTCTAGAGAATCGGTTATTTTGTTTTAAAAATTCCTAGGAAAGACAAAAGTGGGTGTTATTGTTCTTCTTGAGGGAAGAAAAAGGGAAAAATGAATTTTATGAGAGCCGCGACATATCATTTTTTAAGTTAAGGCTCTATATTAACCCTTGTGATGTTACAGAGCTATCAGTGAACATCTGATAAGATGTTAGCCTCTGTTCAGAACTGCAGTGAAGCATGTACATATGCTAGGTTCTGGGATAACTGATTCTCACAAATATTGGTGGTAACTTGAGGCTGTAGAATAACTAGTTTAAACCAAAGAGTGTGGGCAAGGGGGAGAAGCTAAGCAAGTGGATTTGCTAATTAATTTCTACAGAAGGGTGGTGTTCCCTAATACAACTATAATTTACCAGATATGTTCTAAAACTTAAAAATATGGGTTTGTTTTCCTTATGATTTCTTGCATGAAAGTATATTACTTAATCTATATTTACTTCAAGTTAATAGAGAAGGATAACTTGGTGGTTATTTAAGACTATATGTATTATTAACTCTATTGCTATGTATCTGTGAAGCATCTTTAATTGTTTTTATCAAACAATGAATAGTTTTTACCTTATATGCAGACTAGGGTTTCCATTTGAGAAATTATCATGGTTCAAGATCGTTAAGATAGTGAAATCTTATGGCTAAACCATAGATAAGTTCGTTTTATTTTAGAAGTTTGTTTTACTAAAAAACAGAGAATGAAAATAATCGATTTTATGACCATATAATCCATTATTAACCATGAACCTTTTCAATGATACACATACTAGAAACCCGAGGGTTAAACATCTATAAACTGTTTTAATGAATAGAAACACTTAATAGGAAAAACAAAACAATAAACAATTATTGGATACTGAGACAAACCATAGCCGGTGAATATGGGATTCTTTATAAATAGAATGAACTGAGCAATTTCTCAACGCATAAATACATAGTTTTATATACACTTGATTTACATAATGAGTTGTAGAGTAGGTATCAAACCCTTAAAAATAAAATTTAACGTTTATTAAAACAGGAAAAAGGAGAGTTGAATTAAAACAACAAACTTACCCTCTAAACTTCATACCAACGCACCCACAACCACACCTACAAGTACCCACATATACACTATTAACGACATCAATTAAGAATACAAAATATATATTCAGTTAAATCTCCAGGGTAAGGATGGTCTTTGTAATGCAATTTCTTTGATGGATCTTTGCACATATCCAACTTTTACTCTAACCATTTATATGTTAAAATCATCATCCCAACATCATTTGAATTTATCTATTGTTATTTTTGGAGGGAGTCCATATATGTTCCAATATCATGCATTCATAGGGGAGTTTCTATTCCTTGTAGAGTTATATCCATGAACTATTGTACCTAGAGTCTGGAATAAATCATGTATGCAATTTTACTGAGCAAGTATTTTAATTTATTATCATAGTCCTAGATTGATTCTCCTTTTCTTTATCCTATGTGCTTCCAATTGTTTAGCATCATGGGTTTAGCATCATGGGTTCTAAAGAATTGAAAGAAATCTTGTTTAATTTCATTCTTAGTTTTGTTTTGGTTTTATGTATAGTTCATGAACAAGGTAAGTGTTATTTTTTCTCATTGCTTTGATGAATTAAGCCAATTATTTTCCTCCATATGAGATATTCTAAGAGCTCCAAATATTATCACATGCAAACCAATGTCTCTTGGGATGTTAATATCCCTCATACAAAAGGAAATTTGCAGTAGTATTTGTTGGCATTTTTATCGAGTTGTTAAACTTTTCAAGAGATGGTGGTCGATTATTATTCGATGGGTTAGTCTAGATCGACTGAGTCAACAGGTTCAACAAAAATGGTGGAATATGTTAATTAATTGGGGTTTATTAACTCATATATTTGATTTCAAAATACAAATTTGAATTTTCTTTCTTCTTGCTCATGTATTCCAGTTCATTTGTGGGAAGACATGTCTTTATATTTGATAAAATAATTTATTTTTAGGAGCATCTACTCAATGCACCTCTCCCTTATTGGTGATCGAATTTTCGTAGAAATTAAATTTGGTTTGGGTGTAGTTTTGGGAAATCATCGAACAATAAAATTAAATTATTATGATAGTTTTTGGGATTGATTGTAATCCAATTCCCTTATCCACCCAATCGTTACAAGCATATGCTATTGATTACTTCTCCATTTTGACCTAGTTGACTACATACTAATGAGGTCCTAGGTTCTAGATTTAATTGGTTCCTTAAAAATATAATTGGCAATAAGGCAATTAACTCCACGAGAGATTGTAGGAAGGGATTCATTGAATTGCATTTCATCTTTGTTTAAAACCTCGATGCCAGTTTCTATGATTTGTAGTTCTTCTTCCAAGTTGGGAACCATCATGGTGGATTCTTGTTATGCACATGGTTGAACATTTATTGACTTAGGTAGGGTCAGTTAACCATCAACACGTTTCTCCCTGGGAATTTCCATATTTGTCTAGTTACTTTCCATTTCGCACCTGGTTAAGCATGTCTTGACTCAAGTAGGGTTGGTATACTATGGAATCTATACTTTATAACGTTTTCTAGTGATTTTTTCCGATGTACATCTATATAATACCACATTTTTAACACTTTTAATGTCTTCTATATCTTTCTATTTTTTGTAACTTGGGTGAAATTTTATAATCTTTTGTCCTTCTCTTTGTTCATATTTTAGTCACTTCATTAAGCATATATTCATGTTTAGGAAACATCCTTTTCTGAGAAACATTGATATGTAGTTCCTCTTATTTTATTATCACATGTTAACTAGTGTTTTCTTTCCTAGAGGCATCTCATGGGTGTCCTACCCCACAATATTCAACATCAAATTTACTCCTAGATGAAGAAGGTAGCCATGGAATTCCATTAATAAAAAAATGTTCCTAGTCTTATTATTTTTTCTTTAAGTTGGTCAAGATGGGAGTGTTTATCAATGGAATTCTTTGAATATATGGATAAATCCCTTGTCTATAAAAAAAATATGATGTAGTAGAGGTACAGTGCAAAGAAAATTTTCATCTAGGTCCTCGTAGAATCTTCTTTTTACGTTATCGACAGATGTTCTTTCTTCTACATCTTGCTCCTCATCAAACTCGTTGGAAATTTTCTCTATCCACTTAGACAATTTTTTTCATCCTTTGTTTCTTAGTTTCGATATAAACTCATTTTATTCAATTGTATTTTTCATCAGTGAGGATATCCAAAAATTTCTTGATCTCACCAAGGACATTTTCCAAGAATATTTCATGAGTTTCTATGTATAGATCTCCTCCTTACACAACTAATAGTCAGTTCTTCATGGTGTATCTTTTCAAGTAATTATTAAATTTTATACTCCACCACAATTGAATCTCTTCCTCACTCAACATCTATATATGTCTACTTTATTTTACAAATCCCAAAAATCTAGGTCATGGTAATAGAACTAATGTCTTAATTAATGTGATTTCTTGGAAGTAGTTACTAATAATGTATAGAAACAAGTATATCATACAACACAACAATACACATATAATAAGAATACATAAAACGATTAAATGAAGATAAGGTATTAGTGAAACCAACAACAAGTAGTTTACTATAATAGTTTATTAGAACAAGGAAAGACAATAAACCTTTTCTTACATGTCTTTATATACCTTTATGAACTACCTTGATTGGTTGACCCACCAATTCGTTCAACCGATTCAACCAAATCGATTGAATGGTCAATTCTAATTACTCATTTATTTGGTCAACTAGGATCCTACAACAATGTCACTAGATTGAATTTGAGCCATTTTCTTTAAATCGAAGTGATTTCTCTTGCATTTAAGACTATATATTTAAATTTGAAAAAATTAGACTCTTAGTTGAAAAATCCAAGATATATAAGCTAGAAATATAATGTTTAGATCACTCTTCCTTATTCTATTTTTGTATCTACTTTTCACTTGACCATAGAATCTATAGGTATTGCTTGTATATAACCGAATCTTAAATATTTTTGTGAATCTTTAATTAGAGATAAATATAATATGTTGAATCTTAGAGTGATCAACAAGGAAAGTACACAAGATAGAGCCTTAATGGCACAACAAATTGATAAATCCAAGAATATAGAGAAGCAAAACCCTCACAACAATAATAAAAATGAGGGTCCCAAATATTGTTTAGTCGAACCATTACACATCTGAGACAATCTTGTATCAACGAACATAGAAAATCTAGAGATTATTTTTTACCAAGTAACATTTATGTGAACCCTCAAACATATATATAAAAATTCAATACTTTCCAAAAGAATCTATAAACAATCAAAGAAAACGATCCAAGCATATTTGAATTTTTTTATCCAACTATCAAGAAAAATTTCCATGGGAAGAACCTAAAAATGCATAATAAAAGAAAGTAATGATATAGAGCAAGGATCTTTCTTAGGAACTACGCTTAACAAAAGGTGGGAAACCACACTCATACCTCTATATCCAAAGAGAATAAATACTTGAATAAAGATAAAAGTAATATATGAACCATGATAAAGAATGGAGGCCTCATGCCATCCACAATTATTGGCTGCATGGAAATTCCTAATTAGAAACATCACCAAGTAAGGCTAGTTTTCAAGGGTTGGGCATATGATGAGACCCACATTCTAGATCTATATAACACATAATGGAGACTGGAAATGATATAGATTATTAGTGTGTTAGACATGTTTTATATAGTTACTTAATGGAACCAAATAATTTTATGAAAGTAATTTTAACAACTACTTCTAAATTTGTTAAATATTACAAATAAGTTTTTATTAAGGAAACGAGAATATATATATATATTAAAGTGGTTCACCATGGAAGCCCAATTTTACACCATGGCTACGTCCACTTGGGAAAATATTTTATACTCGCTAGGCAAGTATACATGAACTTGGGCATCATTAATCATGGTAAATGGCTCACCAGCCTAATATTTCATTACATACAAGAGCTCCCAAGCAGTGAATGTCCCCAACGAGATTCGAACCCAGGTGGGGAGTGCAATAACCAAATATCCCAACCACCCGAGATACGCCCAACGAACAATATATATACATATATATAAACATAGTTCATATTAAAAAATTATCAATATGATATATACATACATAATTCGATGCAAACACTACATTGTAGAATATAACACTTTTAGGTTGCACATTATTGTGTACCACCTAGAGATAAGGATTATTTATCTTATAGAGTTGGTAGTAGTGTTTACAAAATNATGCAAAGTTACACAAATATATATATATATATATATATATATAGAGAGAGAGAGAGAGAGAGAGAGAGAGAGAGAGAGAGAATATTATTCATTAGCACATTTTTTTATAGTCTCAATTGATGGGTTTGTATAGCAATATGGGGACAAATCATTATTTGTTTTCAGGATTATCATGTTCACTTTTAGTTTTAAAAGGATAAATTTCGTAAATTAAACATGAAAAATTTCTTTGTGGTCTCTATTCTCATGCCCCCTTCATATATCCCATGATTTTGTCCAAACATTATTGTTTAAGAGAGATGATGAGAAGTTACTTAATAGTTAAAAGTTTGTGTGCATGTATATTTCCAAAATTGTAGTGCTTTGAGGTGGTTGAAAACATGCCATATTGACTATGTTAACGCGATTTACAATCATTATAATATAATGTAAGTGCATCCAAGTACAACTTAGTGAAACAAAGAAAATCATGTTCATGAAAGTAGACAACACTTTAACATAATTTGTCTTAAATTTTAGAAATGCACATTAATGTATATGTTTCACACCTTCAGGTAAAACGATAGATAATTTAGAGAGAGTGGGAATAGTTTATTACTAACTATGTTAACACGATTTACAATCATTATAATATAATGCATCCAAGTATAACTTAGTGAAACAAAGAAAGCATGTTCATTAAAGTAGACAACACTTTAACATAATTTGTCTTAAATTTTAGAAATGCACATTAATGTATATGTTTCACACCTTGGGGTAAAACGATAGATAGTTTAGAGAGAGTAGGAATTGTTTCTTACTACGTGTCCTCTTTATAGTAGTATAGTTTGTAGTTTATTATATATTGATTCACTAAGATAAGGTTTAAAGTGATTAATATTTCTCTAAATAAGTTTTTATTATGGTTAACTTCACATTTAAAAAAAATATATAATATACATGATGATCTCCACATAATTAAAGACACATATTTATGTCACTAACCATACAAACATGAATAACATTGTTTTTCATGCTTTCAGAATAATTTATTAAAGAATATTCATGTTAAATTTTATGAGTATGTAATGTGGTTTTATGGGTTTGTTTGTTAAAGAATAGTTACCCTCTCCATAGAATAAATCTCTCACCTAGGGAATTAGATCTTAGTCTCATGATTACATTGGTCCAAATTATTCTCAATTTAACCATCTCAGCCACTAAGTATCTTCCTCCTTAGCTTCAATGGAGTAATATTCTATTCATGGATCATGGAATTGATCCTTAACATCTATTTCTTATAGTTGAGAGAACATTCCTTCATTTATGGTTTATTTATAATCCATCCAAGAAATCGATTGGCTTGTTCAACTAGTTGGACTAGTCCTAATCAGCTTCTCACATTACTTGTCGTAGATGACGACCGACAACTACCAGAACTGATAATAGCATAACTCATCGAAGACAAACTAATCCAACATGCTATGCCAACGCTGATTAATGCATATGTTAGAACTGACCAAATCATAACTCATCAATACCTACGATTCCAACATGTTGCCTCAACATCGACCACGACATACCTACTCAAACATACTGTCACTATTTCTACGAGTCGATTATGACGATCACTACTACATTTCAATCCAAAATCCGACGGAAAAATCCGACGGCGTGTGGATTTCTTCTTTTAACTGTACCAAAAATCACAAAGATAATTTATTTTTTTTAAATTGTGGTCATAAGCATCGCTTAAGGGACGACTAGGCTCATAAGCATCGCTTAAGCGGTGTCTAGCCTCATAAGCGTCGCTTAAGCGACAGCGCATAAATTGGTCAATCATTTAATCAAATACACTTAATTGGTTAATTATTTAAAATGGAAAGCACCGTCACATATCCGATGTGTTGGTTCATTTTCCTACACACACTCATATAAATAGATGTATGCCTAGGTTCATTATCTCACACACTCAGTCTCACACTTATCTCTTGGACAAGAAATGCGAAATTCCTAAGGGTTTTTTTTTGGCCTTGTGCTTTTGTGGGGATCTTCCCACTTGGTCTTGGATTTTGGTCTTGCTCTTTGGATTTGGTTCTAACCCTTGTGGAAAAGAAGACTCATCATATACTTGTGTTTGCTCAAACTTTGTTCTTAGGGTTTGAGTAATAAAATGTCACGTAACAATAATGTTACAGGTCATCAAGATCCGATAGAACAAAATCGACAATTGCTTGCTAGGTTGTGAGATGGAGTGGAAAGAAGGGGTGATGGAAAATGTTATTGTCCTTGCAGTCGATGTAGGGGCTTTAATACAAGAAGGTTACTGATCAGAACAGCTAAAAAACATTGTAGAGAACATGGACATGTTGAGGGGGGGCATGAATATCATCCATTGGTAAGTCAATATAATTCATGATTATATATCATGCGGTCTTTATATTGTGAGTTTTTGTAATTGTATATTGTATCATTTTTATTTTTGTTACTTAATCAACATGACTAACAATCTTTGTTTGATGTTTTAATTGTAATTATAAAGCAAGGGCCTCCTAGGGTTGTTCCAAACATGGAGAATGTGGTAATTACGGAACAACTAGCGCAGGAGGAACGTCAATATGCAGGTCCTGCGAATACTGATCATGATCAAGTGAATGATGACATGGAATTAGACGATGGTCATGGCGATAACATAATTGAGGATGATGGTGAAAATGCATTAATCAATGATGCATTTAATGTTAGAATAGATGATGATCAACCTCATGCGCCACCAATTGATGACTTTGAAGATCTTCATGATTTACCTACACTTGAGAAGGTAGACGAACCGCTTTTTGAAGGCTCCCGCATAAGTGTTCTCTCTGCTGTGTTGCTGATAATGAACTTGAAGGTTAAGCATGGTTTTCAAACACAGCTATCACAATGGTGTTAAGGTACGTATGTGATTATATGTTTCATCGATCACATATATATGATTTGATTTATGTTGCTATAATATTTGTATTGGTATACGTACTTCATTATAAAAATAATAAGGATGTATTTGTTGTCGTTAATATTATGCTCTTCAAATATTTATATTAACCATTTTTTTAAATTTGTTGTAACAGTTTGATAGGTGAATATTTGTTACCACCATCAAATAAATTACCTCGCACACACCGATATTTAAAAAATATCATGAACTATGTTGGAATGGACTATCAAGCAATTGATGCATGTCCTAATGATCATATTTTATATTATAATCAGTATGAGTTTGCAACAGAATGCCCTATATGTCATAGCAGTAGATACCAAACAGATCAAGTAACCAAAAATGTGTCTCGTAAGGTTCTTCATTATATTCCCATTATTCCACGCTTGCAACGACTGTTTAGGTGCAAAAACATAGCACAATTTATGGATTACCATGCACGGAATAGAAGTGGAGATGATATTCTTCGAATGCCCGCAAATGGTTCTGCATTTACAAACATAGAGGAAAAATGGCCACACTTTAAAGAAGAACCTTGTCATGCTAGACTTTCTTTGGCAGCGGATGGTGTCAATCCATTTAAAGAGATGAGATCTACTTGCTCGGTTTGGCCTGTTTTTGTTATCAACAATAACATTTCTCCATGGATGTCAATAAAGAGGGAGCATATAATGTTGTCAATGATTGTTCCAGGTATAATTTGTACTTT
>LPNX010181941.1:106185-150926 GCA_001517045.1 Pseudotsuga menziesii | reverse complement strand
AAATCGATTTAGCATATGGTTTAAAAGATAAACAGGTAAGCATGATATTATAAATATAAGCCATAATATTTTCAATTACGTCGATATTCATGTTCATCTCGATGAATTTCATTTTATTTCCATTTAAGAACATAAAATACTTACTATCAATTGCAGGTAAAACACCACAAGGCTATGTGGTGCAATGGTCATCATTATCGCATTAAAAAGTTGGATGAAACAAAGAAAACATGTGATTATGGGATAAGTGCAGTCTTTGAGGTCACTAATGTTTCATCTAGAAGTGACAGATGTCCAGAATTGTCAGAAAATCGATATTATGGATATTTGGAAAATATCATTGACTGTGACTTTAAATCATTCAAAATAATTCTTTTTGTTGTGAAATGGTACAAGCTACGATTGAATCGATTTGATCCCGATAGAATTGTTATTGAACATGCTAATGGATTTACCATGGTCAATACAAGGTCACTTGAGTCATGAACGTCGGAGCCCTATGTTCTTCCAAGTCAATGTGAATAGGTATTTTACTCAGAAGTACCTGGTAGACAGGGTTGGTCATTTGTTATTAGACATGATCCAAGAGGAAGGCCAGTAAAGTATAATATTGTAGAGGAAGCTGAAGACGATGTGGAAGAAGAAGGTGATCATGTAGAGGATCAACATGAGTTGGATGTTGATGATCATAATGTTACGCAGGAAGATGTTGAAGAGTTAGTTGAAGCAGATGATGTTAGTGACAATGTTCATGATTAATATGATATTGATGATTATCACATTATTGAAACTAACAATGATGACGATGATGATATAGCCTTTAATCCTTCTAATGTTGAATCCGGATCAGATGATACAGATGCAGACTTGGATACAGATGAAGACGATCATGAAGTGCATTGAACATCATTCCAAGTGATATATTGTGAGGGGTGGGGGGGGGGCGCAGATGAGCTTCCACCTTCACGTGGTTGTCCCTGTTGAGTAGAGAATATTAAAATATTCTTGAAATAAAGAGAAGATCATTTAATTATCATTTAATAAATCCTAATCTCTCTACAATTTCTACAAGTACTATGAAATAAATGGCAAAAACAGTGGAAGTCTCCATCATCATCATCTCCATCATCATCACCATCACCGTCACCATCATCACCATCATCATAATCATCGACATTGACATCTTCATCCTCATCATAATCATCGTCATCTTCATCGACATCGTCATCATGGCTAGCATCATCATCATCGTCATCGCCATCATCATTAGCATCATCATCACCATCATCATTGCCATCATATTCCTCATCATCATCATTGACATCGCCATCATCCTCATCCTCATCATCATCATTGGCATCGCCATCATCCTCATCCTCATCCTCATCATCATCATTGCCATCATCATCACCATCATCATTGCCATCATATTCCTCATCATCATCATTGACATCGCCATCATCCTCATCCTCATCATCATCATTGGCATCGCCATCATCCTCATCCTCATCCTCATCATCATCATTTCCATCATCCTCATCATTGACAATGCATTGTATATCCACTAAATATGTTATCGTGGTCTCGTTATAATGTAGGTGACAAGAGAATATTAATCTAGTTTTTTTAACTAGGGTACGTTTTTTTCTTTATTTTTGGGTTTTATCAGTTTTTGGATATGAATCTTTACAGAATTTTCAAAACTTGTAAAAATATTGCTAGATGTTACAAAGTGTGGGTGTTTGGGCTTTTTGGGTCACATGATTTCATTTTTGTATTTAAAATTGTCCAACAAACAACAAAAATTACAAGATTTTGTGACTTAAATTCACCAGATTTCAACTAAAAATCAACAAGAAAGTCAAAATCGTCCACTAGTTAGACACACATTTGAGAGAAAGAATAAAATGGTAGATTTTCACTGAGCAGATTGCAATACTAACTTATTAATGCAACCATAAATGTAATGCATGGGGTAACGATGACCATGTAGATAGAGAAACACATGGAGGAGCGTTCCATAGTAGTGGACATTGACAAAGTTAGATAGAAGAGAAAATGTTAGGGGGAGGCTGCAACCAACAAATTGCAGTTCGTTACATAGGAGGGAATACCTGGAATCTCCTCCATGTGGATATGTACAAAGTGAAACATAAAGTTAAGGAGGATTCCCTGTAGCTGAGAGCAAGTAGTCAATCCCGCAAAGAGAATTATCAATAGGAACCCATAAAGAACATTAATGAAAACCCTAATGACTAAGAGACAAAACCATGATAGAATGGAACACAGACAACGGTGTTGAAAATCGATATAAGAGGTGGAAGAGTTGCCTATGCATAGGAAGAAAAGGGCATCACATAAACCTACTTCAAATGTAATTAATTATAAATGTCTCCTTTGTACATTCTTTAAACTAGGCATGGTAAGAAAGCGGATCTAGAAGGACATAATGTTTCTAGCAGATATTTGTTTGTTCCATCAAAGGACAGCCTACAGGTGAAAGAGAACAAAGGAAATGGAATCTTTGTTTCACGAGCAACAAAGGTATGCCCCCTTTTAGATCAACCAAGAGACACTTTGAGTTGACACAATAGGGATATAAAAAAAAAATTGAAAAGCTCATGAAGATTTTTTTTCTGATAATTAAACAAATATGCAATGTCCCCTTATAGCCAGGTTTTAGTATTTTAGTGGGATTATATTATCAGTTGACCATCGTAGGCTAATAGGATTGGATAGAGGGACTTTGAGGCAGAAAATTGGTCATTTGATGGTTTTATTCTTCTCTAGAGTTCAAAGAGGTTCTTGGCCTTTGCATAGATTCAGGACTGAGCTTCTCATACTCACTATTAGAGGTTTTTGGCCTTTGCATAGATGCAGGACTGAGCTTCTCATACTTACTATTTATAGTGATTCATTCATGCATGGTTACTCTTTATAACAAGGCACCTGATTGAGATATATTGGTAGTGTCGAACCTAGTATTCAGTTGGGTTGGAGAAATAAGGTATTTTTACTAAGTTATGATGTTTAATTATTATTAAAGGTCACTTTAATAATAATTAATATTTTTAATGTTATATTATAATGTTATATTTGTACTTTATACTTGAGGGTCGATTTATTATTTTAAAAAGGGGGGCCATTTTAATTAAAATCTTGGACAACAAGTCCTAAGAGATTATTATTTATAAAGTTCGACTTTATAACATTTAAAATGATTGAAAAGGAAAAATGGAGTTGGCTTCTTTGGGGAAGTATATAAGCAACCAAGATAAATTTGAATGGTCTTTTGGGCATGTGAAAACTTCATTTGATGAACTCTTTGGCATTTGGAGAATATGGATGATGGTTTTTGCATTTTTCCTGAGCATATCTAAATTGGAGAGCATAGGTACGGGTTTGGTTAGAAACAGGTTCCCAAGAGCACACAGGCAAGAAGAAGAGCAGCTACAGGTCGCGGAATCGCTGGTGGAGGCAGAGGATTTGGGGTAAGTTTGAAGCCATTGAATCTGCGAGTTTTTGCTGGAGTTTGTGATTTTTCTCATGTTCCTCTGCCCGTTTTATATGACTGAAAAAAACAATCTTCATACAATCAATTACTTCCAAGACTGTTTTTGAAAACCTTTAAGTTTTCAAGGCATTCTAGGTTTTCTCTACTACACTGTAGAAACAATTCAGTATAATAATCTTTCTTAGAAATAATAATATTCCAAAGATCTAATAAATACCACTATTTTGGATTGAACACCACATCCTTGTCTTACCTGTCTGGAAAAAATAGGGCATATCTCTTGTATGCGTATACTTATGCTTCTCTAAAATATTTTCAGAAACCCCAAACCCCATTTGGTGGTGTACTGGTTGAGGGACATGTCTTCCCTAGGATGGGTCTCCTCATTTTTCACAAACAAGACAATATCTTTCAATATGGGGCTAGGTTGATCCATTCACATAGATCAGGTAGTTTCATTCAAGAAGGTCCAATAGTTTAATGCTAGTCAAGTATTGGGGCGGTAGCGATTAAAAACCATGAGGTTAGCAATTTACAGGGTACCGTACAAGCCATCGCTCTCATTCCCCAACAAGGCAGCAAGTGACTAATTATTTCCCTCCCTCCCCTATGCCAACAGCCTAATGGAACATGTTGTTACTCTATATCCCAAGTACTAAAGGAAGAAAGATCATTCCCAATCAATATGGAGGCAAGCGGAAAGATAATCGATCAGCAGGTAGGTTCCACTGTTCGCTATTACTAACTAAGCTGTGTAACTTAGTGCTATTGGTAACAACTGGCTGTCAATAACCACTGTCCCTCAACTATGATCGACTAGCAACCCATGGAAATAACTAAGATAATCGGCAGCTATGAACCCATGCAATGTGGACCCTATGATAGATATAGCATGCGTTGAAGGTGAACATGTATAGTGTTCTTCCGTACCTTCTTGTGTAGGGTGGAGGTTAGATAACATGGGGCATTATATTATATTCCCTCAATGGGGAGATTTTAATCTTCAAGTAGAAATAAAGCTAAGCATTAACACTTTGAAGGAAACCTATTATCGATTCGTAGTAGCATGTATTAACAGCATAAACTCTAGAATCCACTGTTTTAACATGTCTGCCCTAGGATGGGTCTCCTCGTTTTTCACAAACAACACAATATCTTTCAATATGGGGCATCTGGATTCACTGTCAGAATGCATGTTTTGAAGATTCTCACATTTTGTATGTATGATATTTATAAAAATTAATGCTCCTTCGCTTTCCTCGGGGACATCTCTTCTATATTTTACACAAATGTGTGCCCTTGATTTCTGATTTATCTGGCCAACATTTCTTCTATGGTAGATCTGTCTTTGTTCTTTGCAGTGTGTATCAAGCTGTGACTTCTCCTCTACATCTGGTTTGGGTGCCTCTCCCCACTTTGCTATGTGATTTACCATGCTTTTATTTAATCTACTAAATCTGAGGCAACTCACCAGCTACAGGAGTTTCTACTCCTTCATATGTCTGGTATGATAACTTTGTTCTGCTCAATGCTCAGCTTTTCCATCTATGTGCATTGTTCTTTTTTTTAATCTATATCAATACCTCTATGTTTATTATGGACTAAGAATAATTTTCTCAAACATTGATAAAGTGCTCTTAAATCTGTAAGAAGATAATCAAAACCTTATCGCTTGCCTTATGAAACCTTACACCATGATCTACCATTGGATTCTATAGCCAAAGCACCAAGACTAGTCTGTACAACACAATGAGCTTCTTGTACATCACACTTTATCCAATAAAGCTTTATGGATAATATTATTACTCCATGTTTTATAGATCATAAATAAACAATACAATCTCTTTCCCAAATACAAGCAACAGAGAAGTTGGCAAACCTTTCTAACAAATGATAAGTAATGAAGCCACCACTTTTTTCTCAAATCGAGGCCTAATTTTAAAATAACCTTCTCTAATTTAATTCTACAGACACAATGAAACAATGAGAAATCTCTTACCTTTGGACGTTGATGAGGATGTAGATGTATTTGAGAGCTCTTCCCTTAGCTCACAACAGTCTTGTTGAATAGTTTCCTCCTTTGTACAAAGTAAAACACGGTAGCTGCCTCCTTCTCCACATAAGAAACTTGAAATCCCAATGACACAAGAGAATGATAATTTTTCTTTGCATATGCAATGATTGAGCACATTCCAAGAAACAACAGAGGTAATGCAAGAAGAAAGTTCGGTAATTGTTTCAGCTGGAAATATCGTAAGAAGCCAACTTCCCTGTGGTAAAAGAAAACAAAGCAATTTGTGAATTGGATAATTATGGCAATATTCCAATCAGTTGACTCAGCTAGAATTTGACCATACAAGAACCAACCTACCAGTAATGACGTTGAATAAAGCCATATAGATAAGGTACTCTTGCATTGCACCAAGGTCTGCTTCCTTTGGATGATGGCTCTCCATAACAAATATTTAAAAATCCATATAGTTGAAACATAAAAAATGGGACAAAAACACAAACTGAACGTAGACAAGCAACAATGAGAACCTGCAATGCTAACTACAAAACAAGATACTTTAATTAGATTAAGGTTGTCCATATGAAGTATAATAAGCTTCTACGAACCCTATAATCCTTGTTATAGATGATTCAGAACTAGCAAAACCAATTGATAGGATAAATTAGGAAAAAATAGATAAAATTAGTAGCTTAATTATTCATTTAGAATACAAACTCGAGAGTGCTAGAAGTATGATCAAGTATGGAAACCAAGTCCTGGAGGTCAAAAAATTCCCTTCACACATGCACGGGTTTTACACTCACTGAGGATTGAGCTGAAGCTGTTTGCATGGCAATGCACTCCTCTAACCACTATGGCATAGCCTGACAGATAACCTTTAGCTAATTGATTGGCTTTCCTTTCTGTAAGAAATTAATGTTTTTAATTACTTTTTGTTGCTATCAGCTGATCGGGGCAAGTCCCTAATGGATCCTGAGAGGCCGACACCCCCCTATAGGCGACAGGTATATATACCACATTTTTACTTACCTGCTTCTTTAGAAAGTACATTTGTTTAATTATGATATCAACGTGGTCAATATTTAAATATGTTTTTAAATAAGATTTTCCCCGTATATTGGTTTCAATTTGAAATTAATGTTTTTAATTACTTTGTTGCAGTCAGCTGATCGGGGCAAGTCCCCAATGTAACCGAGGAGGCCGACACCCCCCTACAGGCGACAGGTATATATACCACATTTTTACTTACCTTCTTCTTTAGAAAGTACATTTGTTTAATTATGATATCAACGTGGTCAATATTTAAATATGTTTTTAAATAAGATTTTCCCTGTGTATTGGTTTCAGTTCGAAATTAATGTTTTTAATTACTTTGTTGCAGTCAGCTGACCGGGGCAAGTCCCCAATGGAGCCTGGGAGGCCAACACCCCAATACACGCCACGCTCATCGGCTCATGAGCAGGTATATAGCACGTTGTGAATTTCAGAAACTGTATTTATACATATTTATGTTATCTAATTATATTAATGTTTTCTATTTTTATGTCGGATGATACTTATCTATAGACGGATCCGAAGGATATGGATTTGGGGCACATTCTTGACGATGTTGACCTCAAGAATTCAAATAATATCCGGGATGCAGTTAAAAAAGCAAAAATTAAATTAAATCAGGAGGTCGTCAATCTGCTTATATCGGATCCGCAAATGATGCAGGATGAGACTCAAGCAAAGATAGATCGTGTGTTGCTTAAAGTAAAGCGCTTGGATGTAAGCTGCAAACTCTTTAATTATAAGTCTATTCCAAATGCAATTTTTTTTCCTATTCGTATACGAGTAACTAAAATATTATTTGTTTCTACAGGAATATTTTTTCCTTGGTGAGAGGCATGCTGATACCATTAAGCATGACACCCCCTTCGCCACTGATCATGTATCATTGCCGTCTGGCCAGTCAAAAACACAAAATGAGACACCCCAGATAGAACATGAGATTTTCGATGAGGATCAGGGGCATGCGAGTGCTGGCGAGGATCAGGGGCCGGTACATGGAAAAGAGCATGACTTTGATGCTGCCGTCCCAACATTTCCTGGATCTTTCCGTGTCACTAGCATGAGAAAATTTGAGACTACTTTTTTGGTGGACGAAGATATCATTCCCTAGAAGATGGAGAAGATTCCAGGTACTATTGACAAAATGTTTTAACTATATATTATAATTTTATTGGAATGTAATTATGCATCATTCTTTTTACACTAATTAACACATACTCATTTTTGTAGGAAATGATGTCTGTTATAAACATCTTAATGATTGGTCTTTAGAGTTGTTTGGGCCCACTATCCGCACATGGTGGAACCGGCAGAGTAAAGTTTTGAAAGATGAGCTTATTGCTCGCTTGGTTGGGTTGTTTGGTGCCGAAACCTTCAACCAAAAAATGGTTCTCGAAAAAGCTGGCCAACATTTACATTATGTACGGGAGGGATATCGGAACAACTTAGCAATTAATCCAAAGTATGAGCGCCCTCTGATGATTCCAACAAGGGAGTGGAAAGGCTTGCTGGATGATGCAAGGGAGAAAGCTGTGAAAATAGCGGGCAAGCTAGTACCCGAGTCAGCTAGAAGGTATGCAATAATTTCGGCAATGCAATTATATGTTTATTACACTTTATTTTCCATTTTTTTTCAATGTTTAACGTATTTAAAATTACTTTTATAGGCTACTAGATACGTCGAAGGCCACCCGAGAAAGAATAGAAAAACATTGGCAACACAAGCTTGGCCCTGGTGGATATTCCAACCTGCAAGCACGAATCGTAAGTATGATCAATAATTATTTTATTGTATAGAAATCATAGATTGAATTTAAAATTGTTTCATGATGATATAACAACAACAATGATGATCTAATTGAAAATTACAGGCTCAAAGATTCCACGATTTGCCAACGGAGGAAGACATGAGGATCGACTACCAACGCGGGTTTTTAGGTGTTGTTGAACATCGAAGAAGTAGCTGTGGTAGCCAAGCAAATTCTTCCAGTGATCTATCCTGTGAACAGGTAACTACAATAAACAAATTCTATTTAAGATTGATTCATTGTGTTTTATATTCAATAATAAAATAGTACATAAAATATTGAGTCTCTTTGTGTTAAGCCGCACAACGAAAATAGAGAAAATGTGGAGGATGGAGGAGAAAGCGATATTGGAGTTCATGTTGATCGAAATCTAGGTAATAAATATTCCTGTGTTAAAAAAAAACTAGTATGGATTAAAGTCTCAAATATTAAATTGCAAATACTATATTGTTGTAAGTGCTGATGTTTTAATGAAGAGGGTCTTCATGTGCAACTTGAGGCAGCATCAGAAGATTAAACGCATGAAATTCATGTCACCCATGAGTTTCCAGGTACAAAGCACCGCTCTAATGTTTTTTTCTTAATGAAGGACTTACAATTATAATAATAAAAGCACGTCAAGTAATTAATAGTTCTTCATTTTTCGAGTACATCCTGGCACCTTACAGCAGCCACATACACGTCGTGAGCACACGACCCATCGACAAACACGATCACAGACAGCTACAGAGGGCATAGGAAACAAAACACAATTGGTAGAAGAGGATGTCACACTTAGAGAATATGTGGAGAGAAAAAAGCGCCAAAAAAAGTAGTGATTGTAACAAGTACACTATTACATTATTTTTTTATGCATTGTCCTTGGATATTATTTTTGATATTATGGAGTAATGTCTTCAACTATTTAATTTTTTCTATGTATGAATGAATGAATGAGTTAATTAATGAATGATATAAACTAATTAATGATTGAATGCACGCAATTCCTTTAAGACAAGAAACTCACGATGTTCACACAAAATATCATTTATTTCCAAGCACGTGCATTGGGTATGGGGAATTGAGAGTGATGTGAGGGGGGGGAGGGGCCATATGAGCTTCCACCTTCACGTGGTTGGCCCTGTTTAGTAGAGAATATTAAACTATTCTTGAAATAGAGAGGATCTCAATAAGGTAAAATGCATGCATTATTACAATGTTTCTTTCTTATGACCAAATACATTGTTTTTTTCTTCCAGCTAACTATAGACATGCATTTTCTTTATACTGCAGAGTGAGAATCTTGATGGGATGGAGATTTCTAGTTTGGAAGATTTTCAAAGTCTACATGTTGAGGCATTGACCAAGATTTGCCAAGCTAAGGTATTTGTATCCAGTTAAGATTAAGTTAAGATTAAGATTAAGATTAAGGATAAGGTTAAGATTAAAATTATTTGTATCCAAATTGCTGTGTATGTTTAATAGATTCATATTTTTACCATGCAATGTGGCCAAACCGTTAGTTGTATAAATGCATTGATGTTTAAAATGTGTATTGTTTTTCACAAAACATAAAGGAATCTATCTTCACATGAGGAGGTTCCACCTCGAATGCAAGTTTTGCATTTCATATGTTTAACAAAAGATTTTGGAAAGTGACTTGATAAGCATTGCTACCTTGTTGAAAAATAGCCTCCAACATGACAATACTGTCAAATATTCATGGGTGACAAAGTTGGTCAACCTAGTTGGAAGGTATGAAAATAAAACTTGAAAGGAGGACTGCCTTCAAATTCCATAACTCTTTTGCTTTTTGTGTGGAATTTCTTTGTAGTAGACATGACACAGCCGACTGTGTTCTTGTGTTTTGAAAAAGCCATGAGAAGAAATTCCAAATGAAATAGGGATGGAAGACTTGCACAAACTTCTTGGATATTTAAGCACCCTGAATATGTAGCTTTCACTTTCTCAACAATAAAACCAGTGTATCCTTTGCATATTTTGAGTCTTAAGGAGTCATCTCCCAAACTGGACCCTGTGGATGTCCTTATAATAAGAATGCGAGCTACAAGTACAAGAGCATCATCATTATTAGGAGCAACAAAATTAACACTTCCTCCTTGAATATACCACCTTTTGTTTGCTGCATATAGACATTTTCAACTAAATCACCCTTAAAAACCACACTTTTCACTTCCATTTTCCAAATCTCCAACCAAACTGGATGGTGATTTACTTGGTTGATGGCATAGACATCTCTTTTGGTTGATGGCATGGAATATATTTTTAAATCTATGACATAGATTTCCAATAGGGTACATGAGTTGGATTACTCCACTTGTCAAGTTGTATTCAAGCATGCTTCTTCAAAGGTTTAGAGATTTTGTTTACCTAAAGTTTATGTAATTGTGACATTCATTAACTACAAAAGGTCAAGCATGATCTATTTCATGTTAACCTTGTGAGGTTTATATCATGGGTAATAATCTTAATCATTGGTCATTGGAATACTTTCTAGTGAAGGGTAATCTTTTCAACAAAATTCACGCATGACTTCAAATAGATAATTGTTTTCAATTCTAATCATTTATTTCTTGAAACGTAAATTATCTTTTTGTTGAGAGATTGGGCATTTCAGATTGAAACAACGAGTTATTCTCATGGGTTTTTGTTATATCCCAAGAGTCAAGTCTAATCTCTATTTGTGTTGGACAGATTGAACATACATTCAATAAGATTGACCTCTGCATAGACATTAAAATAAAGAAATATATAAACAGGAAAGAAGTAAAGAAGGCACTTCATGCAAACACTAGATTATATTGGGAACCCTGCTCTCGGTATGTCTTATAGTATTCGTATATTTGTTTGCTTTTTTATTTTGGCATAGGAATTTTATATTTCATTACTATGCAATAAATATGCACATCAAGAATGATATATCAAGGGGCCAAAGGAACACTACAGATATTCCTCCTCCCATAAGACAGTCCATGGCATCCTTGCGGCCCTAAACCAGTAGCAGAGGTTACAGTTCATGCTCACAGCACTCAACAATAGGCTCACAATTCACCCTACAACAGTCCAATAAGGTCATGGCTTAGCTTGGCATCCCATAAGGAGGTCACTCCCAGCTTAACTATCCAACAAGAGATCATGGCTTAGCTTAGCAGTCCATACAGAGGTCATGCCTAGTCTTTAGCAGCCCAGTTTTCTCTTTGGATTTTGCTCAACTTACAGGGTAATCTTTCTTTTTCAAGAGCCTATTGGGTCAGTCAGAGGTGCTTAAGCAGAAGGTTGTTGACCTTCTTGTTGTCAGTAACTGTCTCACCATAGTGGGGCTGTGTTTTAGATATTTAATTGGATGAATGCAATTCTTTCTAGCTCATTTATCTAAGTGTCAAAATATGTCTCAAGCCTTTTTAACCAATTTTCAAGTTTGTGGTCACTGAGATGTATATTGAATGGATAATTTTGAAATGTTTGTTTTTCTCTGCTGGAGTATGTGGTCGAAACTAGAAATGGAACAAATAGCTTCTATGTTGCTTGTGCCCATAAGAGAATTGGTCATGGAGCTGATTTTAGCACCGTTTGATAATTGGTGCCATTTGATTTCAACAACATAATCTGTGTTGATAGTTTGAATGTTTTATCAGCAAAAATTAGTGGGTCTGTAAATACTAAATTTCCATCACGTATTCTCCATGAAAAACCCAGCGTAGACAGTTGTGGTGCATATTTTTCAATGAATTGGCAAGATTCAAACTCACATGCAAGGTCAACCCAACTCTTCTACGTTCTAGAGTTCTTATCCCAGAGATCTTGCCCCTAGAACAGCCGATTTTGCGGTAATCACCCAGGAAAATATCTGTTCACATGAGCTATGGAGAAGGCTTGGTATTTCCAGGACCAAATGTAGGTGCAAATAAGATCAAAGCACTCATCCATTAGGAAATCTAAGAGGTTGTTCTGTTGAAGTATAGCCGGACGAAAATGTCGTCCTTTTGATCTTTACGTAGTCTTGTGCTTGGTTGTATACTATTTGTGTAGCCGCCAATATTAGGCAGAGCTGCATATATTGCAAAGAATTGATAGGATTCAAACATGGGCAAGGTCAATCCAACTTTTCCATGTCTAGTGTCCTTGTCCCAAAGATCTTCCCACCTGAAACAGGCCTTTCTGAACTGAACTCCTAGGAAAATACCTGTGCACATGAGCTATGGAGAAGGCTTGGTCTTTCTAGGACCAAATCAAATGGAAAGTAAAACCAAAGCACTCTTCTAATAGGAGATGTAAGAGGTTGTGCAGTTGTAATACAATTGTATCTAAAGACCCTCTGTACAGTGGACAATAGGTTGTGCTATTGTAGAACTTCTGTACAGTGGACAATATGCAATATTTCCAAATACATGTAAATAATGTGGCAAAAACTGCCAGATTTGGTAACTCTGCTCTGGATCTTTCCACTTCCTGAAAATGCAGCATTAGCAAATAATCATATGTGAATGAGCAGTGCATGAGTTCAAACTTTAAGCTTGTATAGTATTTTGATTGATATTGACAATAAACCCTTTGTTTATCTAGATAAGTCAGATCACTCATCTGCTTTTTTGATCAGGTGTCTGAGCAAGACCTGAAAGATACATATGAACCACCTTTCCAGAGATGTGTGCAAGATGGTCATGCTAGTTGTATGAGGTGCTCATATAATAAGCTAAATGGAGTCCTTGTATGTGCAAACTATGACCTTCTCACACAAATAACAAGACATGACTGGGGCCTTGAAGGGTGAGCATGCTTCTTGAATCCCCTAAATTATTTGCTTACTTGAAGACAGTGACACTCTATAACGTCTAATAATTTTTTATTTCTAGACAACATAGATTGTGTGCTTGTCTTTTTATTGCATCTTGAAGAAGCATGCAAAATAATACAATTTTGCACAAACAATAATTGTTTTGACAAAAATGGAACTTTCCAGGTATATTAATTCAGATTTTGATGCAGTAGCAATCATTTATGAAGACCAGCAGTATGCTACATGTGCAGAAGATGCAGTCACAGATGTTTTGGAAGCAAGTAGATGTATCAACTTACAACTTCATCATCTTTGCTGGAAAAGATATCTAATTGATCCGTGGGGCCTTTTAAAAAAATGGAACAACATATATTGAGATAATTGTTACTGTTTTACTATTTTATGCTTCTTGGACATTTCTAGCTCCTAATTCTTCAACAGCTAGCTCCTAAATGGATTGTTCATGTCCTTGGAACCTCTGGTATAATTTTTTGTATTTCAGGGATGGACATCAACTATGGAACTTATTTGCTTCGTAACACAATGTCAGCAATTAAAAAAGGAAAGCTCCATGAATCAGTGATTGATCAAGCCCTTTTCAATCTACTCTCAATACGGATGCGGCTTGGGCTTTTTTATGGTGATCCTAAACAACAGGAATATGGTCATCTTGGACCGGACCATGTCTGTACTAATAAACACTAGCAACTAGCATTAGATGGCTCCAGACAAGGAATCGTGCTTCTCAAGAACATTGGCAATACCTTACCACTGCTGAAAAATCAAATTAATTCTGTAGCTGTTATAGGACCTAATGCAAATGCTATAAAAGAAATGCTTGGCGATTATATAGGTTTGCACATGCTTTTAATGTTTAAATCAGGATTAAATTTCTTAAACCTTAAATTTTGGGTTAACTGATGGAATTGACTTTTCTTGGCTTTGTAGGCATCCCTTGCAATCCTGTTACTCCATTTCTAGCCCTTCAGAATTACATTGGCAATATATCATTCTCCAAAGGGTGTGAAAATGTGGCCTATTCTTCCAATGCTAAATTTGGTGAAGCAATAGATATTGTAGCTAAAGTAGATGCTGTGGTTATTGTTGTTGGATTGGATCTCACACAGGAAAGGGAATATCATGACAGAGTAAATTTAACCCTCCCAGGGCACCAGCAACTTGATTGTGCTTTTTTTTGGCCCCGGTCTTAGTGTTTGATCAAGGAGTGAAAGGCAGCAGACTTCCACCTTTTTAATCCATAGCTCAAGCCTTTTTAATTAGTTTTCTTAATCCTTACTGGTTGGTTATGGTTACAATGATTCAGCTCTACCTTTCATGCATCTAGTCTTTTTGTGATGTATTTATGTAGAATAGTTTTGGTTTCAAATGGATATTTGTTTTAGGGTATGTGCTTAATGAAGGAAACAATAAAGAGCTAGGATTTTACAGCATTTGTGTCTTATTAGCAGTGGTCTATACTGCAGTATATGTTCTTATATAGTATATAATCTATTAATCAGTGAATGTTGCCTTGCATGTGGATGCTTCTCCTGTAACATGTGCAGGTGGATTAAACAGATAGCTTGGTTAGTGGCTGTTATACAGAGCCTTCTGATTATAGCTTCTCATAAGCACTACACAGTGGATGTTGTTGTTGCCTGGTAAGCCAGTTGATTTGAACATATGTTTTATTTTGGACATGATTTAGTGCCCCTTGTGTTTGCTTGTTGGTTCCAAATTAAGAATGTATTTTTGCATGTTGCCTAGATGGATTATGTTTTGAAGTAGATGTAACAAGTCTTTTGTAGAACTCTGGTATTAGTGTTCAATATATTACACTCTTTTAACCATGTTGAGGATCTGCAGGTATACTGTGAATTTGGTGGTATATTTTGTGGATCGACAGTTTCCTGAAGGTTTACTTTTGGAATTTTTAGTCATCTGTTTTTTATCAAGTGCATATGTCTGGTGCCTCTTCTTAGTAAGCATTGCCTAATGGAATAGCTGAACTACATATGTTTTCTATGATTGCAGAAGGAACAGAACGTTCAGGTCCTGGGGGTTCAGTACCCTTATTGCTTTTAAATGGTAAAGACAAGGACAACAGAACTAAAGAAGAACACCATAAGCTCATGAATGGCAATTCAGGGGACTCACCTGACTAGGTATGTGATCGAACTTGTTGGATTCCATTAAATTCTTTACTTGTGCATTATTCCTTGTTTCAGAATTCCTATTTATTCACGTAGCGTGATGAGTTCTTGGTGGATACCATTAAATTCTATACTCTGGCATTATTCCCTATTTCATATAGCTAGATAAGTTTAGCATTATTTTGTAAATATGTTACCCTCAAAATGTGTTGTGGAAATTGTTTGCCTTAATTTTATATTTAACCATAGGCTTTGTTGACATCTTTTAACTAACATTTTTGAACATGCCCATTACAGAGACAGAGGTCCCAGGTGAACGGGAAGATAGTAGAGGATGGAAGCCCCATTCTTACTGAACTTGTTATGAACGTAACTTGATCTATTTGAGCATTGAAGTGGGCCTGTCTTGTTTTGAGTTAGAAAATGTGCAATTAGAGCCATGGGTACAATTTTTTTTGCAACAAAAGGTGCCAATGAATTCAATCATGCGATCACCAGAAGGATTGGTTGCAGAAAATATTGCATTCTTTGATTATGTTTATTACTAGGAAACCAAGAATGTCTTGTGTCCTAGTTGCATCTTTGGCTTTAGAAGCTCCAATGAGTTCTGGCCTTATTTGCAAGTTGTATTTTATTAAGCAATTTGTTTTTGTGTTCAGTCTTTCCAATATTTTTCCAAATGTTGGTACAAGCTTCAAGATGTATCTTTTTTTCTTTGTAAAATTAAATTGGTGAAATTGAAGTCATGAAGTAAAACAATGTCATCCAGGATGGATTGCCTTTGAAACCTAGTAGCTACATTGCAATATCCCTACATCAAAATAAAATCCAACAAACTTCTAGGATGACTATATATAGGTAATGATGTTTTTCAACAAATTCCTAGGATGAATATATATAGGTAATGATGTTTTTTAGTTTAGAAATTGTTGTTTATGTTTTTGTAATCCATATATTTCTCATCTTAAAATCCGTTAGCCAGCAATTTTGATTGGTGAAGAGCAGTGAACGCCAACTTTACATTTCCATGACCCTACTTCACTGGGGAGCTGTCAATCACTGAAAATCTATTCTGAACATCAACACCATCATCTATGGTCTGAATCATCTTTTCATGGTAATTTAATAATATTTATATTTTGGACAACTTAATGACAAATGCTGACATAGTGGAGTCATTTGGGGGTATTTTTTTTCATTGCTAATGTTCTTAATTCAGTTTTCTTGGAGTTGCAATGATTGAAGAATAGAAACTTAGGTTAATGGATCCTTCCTCATTCCTTTTATATAGCTGGATTTTTTTTTTCCAAGAAAAATGTAATTCTTGTTCAACTTTTAATGAAAATTACATGCTTCGGCTGCCAAAAAGGATACAAAATTTGCATATTTTGTTCTTCCTACCATAACAGGAGCATTCAGCCCATCTAAACAGTGGTCTAAAATCCAAATTGTACACATTGCCATCTCAGAGAAAGAGATCATACCCATTCTCAAACACCATATTCTTGCCAAGCAAGCATACAGAGGTTATACATGTATAAAATCACAATAGGGAAACTAAGAAAGAGCTGATCCAAACCAACTCATAGAGCTGACAAGGAAATGACAGAGACACCCACAATAAATTCTTCATATTATATGGCCTACAGCCAATGCGGCCTGCCCTCGGGTCCATATCAGGCTTCAGCATCCTGGTACAATTCTCTAAATACCTGAGTAAAAGAGATGCTCAAAAGAGCCTGCTACCTCCAATACTAAATCACCCATTGGCCTGAGATTTACATTGTGCAGATGACCTGCCCCTTATCCAGTTTTTAACCAATGATGAATCACTAAAATCTTGCAAACTTGAAAGATTCCAATCCTTTGCACATTTTAATAAGAGATTTAAATCTTGAGATCCTGCAAAGTTGTTAGAACCCTTTTGCATTTTCACTCAAAAAGGGTATTTTTGGCCAAGGAGAAGAGAATGCACAAAGGAGGCTAGAAATCCATAAGCAGCATTGTAACATGAGCTCTTAACAAAACAAATTTTGGAAGAACCAACAAATTTTTAACATCTGCACTGACACAAATACTATTCTTTAGATGAATAAACTCGGTAGATTCATTAGCTTAGGCATGCATATGGTTACAATTTAAAGTTTAAAACTGATGCCAAAAATATCTCAATCCTTGATATTTTTGGACTCCAAATCATTGCCTCATAACTTGTTGGACTCCAAATCCTTTAAGATTCATTAATTAAAATCCTCTGTTTTGCATTCTCCCATCATGTATCTTGGGAAAGAAATGCTAATGTTCACTGTTTATATACTGGAGTTCAAATTTGAATCATAAGGATGAATGTGATTAACCATTGCCATATTTCCCTCATCCTACCTCAGACATCCCCTTTACCTCCTCAACCAGCCTCTGTAGGGCTCACTCTTGCCTTTTTACAGTCCCTTGTGGACTGTGGATTGCCTTTAGGGCTTCTTCCGGTGGCCCCTTTAGCAGCCTGTTTAAACCCAAAACAGGCTCACTCCCAGGCCTGTAAGTGCATTGAACAGCGTGCAAACAGACTCCATTTTGCATACATAAAGTGTTCTAATTCTTTTGGATGGACAGCTTTATAATTAAATAATATATGCCTTAAATAATTATGTTTCATTTGGGTACTGTATACTACTGAGACACATTGAATGGTAGTTCCTTTTGTCACTACTTATTGTTGTACTGTGGGCTATCATACTGTTTATTTTATATCAGATATTGTTTATTGGAGAATTATTGGTTAATGGGATGCACCCGGAAAATAGGGACTTGAAGGTTAATGAAATGGGACGCACCAGGCAAATAGGGACTTGAAGTTTTTTTATATGCAAAAAATTAGCTGTCTCAGGTTGTCTAAGAGTATTAAAAAAAACTGTAACTGCCATACTCCATGGCCAATTTGTGTTTCTTGAGATATTAAAAACTAGATACCCATACGTGAATAATTACAACATTATACATTTACTGTTACATACATCGTTTCCTCCCCACTTGTGAAGAAATTGTCCATAATTTCTAGAAAGTGTTGTTCAAATATAGCCTGGGATATCCCTTTGGCTCAAGATGGCAGGTTCCCTATTGACCTATTAAATATGATGTAGTTTTCCTATTCTGTGTTGAATCTGTTGATTTAGGTTGGAGGTTGAACAATATATTCTCTGAGTATGGAGCTTGGATCTCTAGGATTGCATTATGTGGGTGTAACATTTGTAGTATGTACCTCCTCCAACTGTGAGGATTCAGACAGGTTGATGGACTATACACAACTTGGAGAATTGTGTATGGTCCATATTGAATGGTTTTTGGCTTGTGGTGGTGATGTTTCTTGAACCATCTCTTGTCAGGATGAAGCTAGACTTATCGTTCACCTAAACATTGTGTGGAATTTGATGCCTAAACTGTGCCTCATTATGACTAGAATCCCAACATTTTAGAATCTACCCCTGTTATAAATATACCCAATTTGCAAATTTTTATTTTTTTTTTAAATTTACTTCCGTCGCTTAAGCGACGGTTCTCCATGTCGCTTTTCCGATGCCTACTCTTTATATACGTCGCTTAAGAGACGGACCTTCATGTTGCTTCTCTGACGACTATAGTTTATATTCGTCGGTTCACTAACGGCATGAAGGTTATTTAAAAAAAAAAATTGATTAACCGTCGCTTATCCGACGCGTACTCTTTATATCCATCGCTTAAGAGACGAACCTTCATGTCGCTTCTCCGATGACTACAGTTTATATCCATCGGTTCACCGATGGCATGAACGTTATTTAAAAAAAAAATTTGATTAACCGTCGCTTATCTGACGTGTACTCTTTCTATCCGTCGCTTTAGAGACGACCCTTCATGTCGCTTATCCGACGAATACAGCTTATATCTGTCGCTTCACCGACGACATTTAAGGTTATTTAAAAAAAAAAAATTGACTAACCGTCGCTTATCCGACGACCCTGTTGTCACTTAACCGACGGCATGAAGGTTATTTTCTTAAAAAAAATTCACTATCGTCGAAGAAAGGCTGTCGCTTAACCGGCGTTTTACATTTAACCGACGATAAGATGAGGTGTCGCTTAACCGACGGTTTCGAAAAATGTCGGATAACCGATGACAAGTTTCCAACGCTTAAAAAAAATCATAGTGTCGTACATGCGACAGGGAAGTGTCGAAAATCTGACAATCCTGTCGTCAGATTTTTGGTCGAAATGTAGTAGTGGATTGTGCTTTTGAAATTGTTACAACTTCTCTTGTAACTAAACGTAACAAGTAGGAACCCAAGTGTTCCATCACACTCTATACAAACATGTACATTAATGTATTATAGGAAAAAGTGATGCATATAATATACTACACATAGAAGTAATTATTGCAGTTTTTCTATAAACACATTCTTATTAACTGATTGATTTGATTTGTCGACATATTCTAATTTGCTTCCTCCATAACAAAACTTGACTCATTAATTCGAACCTCTTTCCCCTCGCTGAAAACTTGGACAATGTGGATCATTGGTATCAAAGCTACCATTTGGTCTTCAAAATTTGCATCTTGACCTTGTGTAAGTTCTTTGTAGACACTTCTTGCAAAGTTACATGACTTATGTATGTGCCAACATGCTTGCAAACTCAACGATTTGGAGAGATGATACCTTCAAATTCTTAGTATCCACTAGTTCGAAACATGCATATGAAGATGGTAGGAGAAGTAAACAACATCCAAGCAACTAAAGGTACATAGAAACTCATAGAGCAAGCACTGGCTCGACATCATTCCAAAATTTTCTCCCAGTTTAATGAGATTCTCATGTGAATCATCTCAACTTCATAAGGAACATCAACAAGATATGCATCTAACAAATTCATCCCATTTAATGTTCAAATGAAATTGGACATACATATTCATGACGTTAGTATTATTAATCCTCCCTTGGTCAAATATCTATTAGATTAATTATTTCCTAACTTAAGAACCTTAAAATTAATTAATTGGGTTCACTTGGCCCAATGGAGCCACCTATACCAGTCACTGGAGTGTGGGGAACACTGCTAGAGGTTAACTGCCACTTATTGCATGTGCATGCATCATTTTGGGTACCTCCTAGACCAATCCCTGCATTTTAGGAGCCACTGGGAGTCCCAGAACCAACCTACTTTAGTTAGTTGGTGTTAGTACTAGTTAGTCTTAGTTATCCCCCAGTTACATTCAGTTAGTTCACATTTAGTTAAGCTAGCACTACCAATTAATGGATAATGCATGGTTGCATGGGGAGGAGTGCCTTTCCTACCTACCTCACTCTCAATTGCACTGAGTTGACTAGTTGTCACTGGTTGTTGAGTTATTGGTCATCAAGGAGTTGTCTATTTGGACTCCAATATTGATTCGGAGACCTTGAGTTATAGATTCAGTTAGATATAGTCATATCCGCTTGGAGGATTTGAATTCATATCCCATGCATTTAAATTCTACCTATGTAAACTATTGTAACACTGGATATTATTATGATGAATATACTGTAAATTCCTGAGCAATACTTGTCCATTTCATGTGTGGTTTGTTTTGCTTAGTTTGTATTTTTATTGTCCATTCAATTTCTGCAAACATTATTAGAACTCTCTACTTGAATATCTAAATGGCATTAAAGTTCTAATACATGAAGGAAAAATTGATGTTGAATTCGTTGACAACTAGGTACACAACTGGAATCCTATTTTTCTATGAATCGACTCTCGAAAGCTAAGAACATCACAATTACATATTTAAATATGTTGAATTATGTACCTTCTTGGTGGGAGAATCTATTAACAAATATGGATAAAGAAGACAACCCCATAGACACATCCGATTAATTCTTCGAGCATGTCCAAAGAGAGTTGTATCCACCCAAATACCTTGAGAAACAATATAATTACTGACTACAGATAAGGAAGTGAAGACACCAATATTTGCAGAGCTATATTGATGAGCTCTATAAAATCATGGATATACTTGGTGTTCAAGAAGAAGATAAAGTACTCATTTCGAAGTGCACCCGCGGTATTTCATTGTACATGAACAAGATATGGATTTCTTTACTGTCAATATACTTGCGGATGCATTCCACTATGTTATTATGCTCGAATCAAAGAATAAATTAAAATCATGACTCATGAATAAACTGATAGGTTGAACATCTGACAAGAAGTATTCATCGATAACCAACTCCTACTAGCCCAAACTCTCTACCCATGCAACTCCACTGAGACAATATCAAGGAAAGAGACACTCTTAGAAAGACGAGGGATCACACTAGGAAATTCCTATCAAAAAATAATGCGATTACCAGAAATCATCCTGGAATGACGCATATGAATGAAAATATTGAAATACATTTCTAGAAAAAAATCCTACATTTGACATTTCTGACAAAACCATTGTGGAATCCGACCCATAATCATTGGCCCTCTTTTCATCTACATTGATAACTCAAATTAACTCAAATATTATCGACGAGGAGAAATGAGAGTGCATGTTCTATAAACATATCTAGGTTCATAACAATCCATTGCATCTGATTGTGGATAATGGAAGCCATAAGAGATTTTTTTATGAATCTCTTGTGAAGAAACTAGGTCTTATCACCACACCGTATCCCCAGCCTTATAAGATCAGTTGGATGAAGGATGGACAATAAATCTTATTCACTCGACAATGAAATCTTGACTACTTCACTAAGACTTTCAAAGATGAAATAGTTTGTGATGTGGCACCTCTTATAAAATTGAGGCGCAACAATCTAAGGACCAAGACATAAACTTACTATCAATGATACATATCAATTTTAGTTAAATAAATGACATGAACAATGCAAAAAGACTTGCAACTATATAATTTATTATCATTAATCATAATAATATATTACAATGCAATACAATGGCATGAATAGCCATGAAATTTGAATCCATGAGAGGTCATTCAAATTGGGTGCATGAGAGTGGCTTAGCTGTCAATTAATAGACACCACTCGACACATTAGTTAACCACTTCACTCCAAGATAATTGACTCTAACTGACTCGGAGGAAGTTTAGACTAATTCTAACTTTATAAAACTCAATTGCATGCCAGCAAGTAGGTGAAGGGGCCTTTCTGACTTTAGTTAGGAGAGTTAAACTAAACCGAGTCACCAAAGTTAGGTGATGGTGCCTTAAACACTCTAGTTAACTGCATTTAAACTAGAAATAACAATAAATAATAAGAAATGCTCCTTTATGACTCTAGTTAGATGAGAAGTGGGTGAAACAACTCCAAGCTGACTAAGTGGGGTGCATATCTCATGCATATTTACCAAGATTCGCTCAAGGAGAAGGATTAATTAGGCTCCCCTGATTGAAGGTGGAGATCTAGTTTGATGATGTAGTCACATGTTTGAGTCAAAACTTAGGATAAGTGGTAAATTAGGAAAACAAAAGTCAAATAATGATGTGTGGTTGGATAATGACTCCAACACCCCCTTAATCTAATCACATGTGGAGGAGTAAATACTAGGGCCTCAACAACAAAGGCCATAGGTCACCCTTTACAAAAATAATTCTAAAATGCTCAAAATAAATAAGTGAGGAAAAGAGGAAAAACCCAATGGGAAAGAAACCCCCCCCTCAAACTGAACACTAAAGAACTAATTTGTCTTCACCATAACGGAACTCACCCCAACAACGAACGAAGGTAAGAGAATTTATTTTCAGTGAACTTCTTGGTGAAAATGTCTACAATTTGCTCATCTATGGGGAAATATTGCATAGCAATTGTGCTATCATGCACAAGCTCTTTGATGTAGTGCATGTGTATATCGATGTGTTTTTTTCTATGTCTCTGAACTGTATCTGTCAAGAACTTGATATCACTTTGATTGTCACAAAATATGACAGTCGAAGTAGTACTACCAATGTCGAACTCTAATAGAATACCTTGCAGCTAAACTTCTTGAATGCACGCATTGACCAATCCCATGTACCCTGCCTTTGTTGAAGATAGGGAAATCACGCCATAATTTTTTCTTGAACAACAAATAGGCCCACCACCAAACATTGAAACATAGCTAGAAGTAGAATTTTTATCAAGGATATCTCCATCCCAATCCGAATCTGTGAATCCCACCAAGTCTAGATTAGAATATACAGCATAGTGGATGCCATAGTTTCTAGTACCCTGCACGTACTGTACAATCCTATTTTCTGCCCTCCAATGAATTTCATGAGGATACTGCATGTACCTTGATACAACATTCACAGAATAACAAGTATCAGGCCTTGAATGTGTCAAGTACAAAAGGATCCAATCAATTTCGTGTAGATAGTGGAATCCACCTTTGGTGTAGAATTTCCTTCCTCGAGACTGATTCCTAAGAGGAATGGGAAAGGTGAAGCCTTACAATCATCTATACTAAACTTAATTATAACTTTTGAAATATACTTTTATTGGATTATCATTATCCCATAAAAATATTGGGTGATTTCTAAGCCAATAAATTGCCTTAGCAGGCCTAGGCCACTCATGTGAAATGCTTCATGCAAAGCGGTTTTTATGAAGTTGATTAAAGAAAGTGTGCTTAAAGTAATTAATAAATCATCAACATATAGAACTATAATCATAAAATCACCTTCATATTTATTTCAGTACACACTTGGATCAGACTTATATATTTAAAAGTTTTATGATAGAAGAAAATTGTCCATCTTTGCATACCAAGCTCTTGGGGCCTGTTTCAATCCATACAATGATTATGCAAACTAATGTTGGGTCTGATATGTACCCTTAAGGATTATTTATGTAGATATCTTCTTTCATATCCCCATGAATAAAATAACTCTTAACATCCATATGGTGCACCTCTGAGTGTTTGGATGCAGAAATGGCTAAAACTACCAGAATAGAATCCAACTTTGCCACTGGTGCAAAGGTTTTTGTATAATCCACTCCTTGGAGTTGAGATAATCCTTTTGCTACCAACTGAGATTTATATTTGCAGGTTTATCAATCTGTAGCAAACTTAGTATTATATACCAATTTGCATTGAACAATTTCCTCCATTAGAGGAAATTTCAATTTAAAATGAGCCTTCCAAAAATAATACAAATTCCATGTCATCATGTATTATCCAATCAAAATGATTTAAAATTCAAAAAGGGAGCATCTCTTAAACAAATTTTTAATATAAATTTGTGGATATGTATCATAAAAAAAACTACTTTTTTTGTTCGTATTTTCGACATATCTCCTTGTGTTTTTACTCACATTTAAATCGTGAGATATCGTTGGATATGGAATTAAATTCCACATCCAACGAGTACCCACTCAGCATACTTTTGATGGGCCCCGCTACCCCTAACACAAGAAATACCTAAAAAAATGTGATGATGATGTCATCATCATGTTTTTTTAGGTATTTCTTGTTTTTGGGGTTGCGGGGCCCGTCAAAAGTATGTCGAGTGGGTACTTGTTGGATGTATAATTTAATTATGTATCCAATGAGCTCTCTCGATCGAAATTTGAGTAAAAAGACAGGGAGATATGTCGAAAATATGAACAAAAAAGTAGTTTTTTCTTTTCTTCCTCCAAAATTAATAAATATTATTTTATTATTTTAACTATTATTTTATTAATTTTCCTTAGGAGGCCCATTTTTAGTTGAAATTTCCTCTAATTCCAGGTGGAAGGAAAACTAGCTCCAATGTTGCATGTTTTGAAGAGATTGATACTCTTCATCCATGGCAGCTTTCCATGTTGGATCATGGGGGAAATGATAATATGAATTTGGATAAGATCCAATAATAATACTACATTTATTGGATAGAAAAGGATCAGTGCAAGAAAGAGAAATACCTTCTCTTTGATAGTCTCCTCGAGTTCTTCTTGGATCAGCAGGATTTCAAATGTTTGACCCGGTGGAGACGAGAGTCTTTTGTTCCCATTTTGGTAGATGCGTGGGATCAATAAGATCTGATTCAAAACATGATATTTCATGCTCACTGATATCAGACATTAGATCTGAAATATCAGAACATAAACTCTCACTTTCATCTCCAGAATCTTCATTAGAAAGAGGAAGCGGTTTTGCAATTTCTTCCTCAACTAGCTTCAGATCTTGAAGAGGTTCTTCAAAGAAGACACTTCTCTCGATTATTATATTTTTATTTCTGATATTCAAGAGCTTATATCCTTTTTATTCTTAAGCATACCCAATGAGGATACACTCAGCACTCTGAGGTTGCAAAGAATTTATTTTATTGAGTGGAATTCTATCCCATGTAGTGGACCTGAAAACCCTGAGATTGGACACATCAGGATGTGACCAGCGTAAGCTTCGAAAGGTTTTTTACCTTTGATGGATTAGTGTGGGGCCATTTTATTAGTGTAAGAATATATAATCATATCCTCAGCACAAATATTTGCAGCCAAATATTTAGATTCAAGCATACAGGTTGTCATCTCTTTTAGTGCATGGTTTGTCCTTTCCGCTACACTGTTATGCTCAGGTGTGTAGGGAAGAGTTTGTTGGATCATGATAAATTTTCCACATAAATTTGGAGAATATATGATTTAATTTATTCACTTCCATTATCATATCTGAGATCTTTTATTTTGCTCCTAGTAGCAGTCTCAACGGAAGCTTTAAAATCTATGAATTTTCAAAGGAATTCTGATTTCTTTCTGAGAAAGTAGACGCATGTAAATATTGAAAGGTAATATATGAAGGTAATAAATTACCTCAATCCATTCATGGAGGTATTTGTAATTGTACCACTGATATCAGAATGGATCATCCCAAAAATACAGGAAGCTTTGCTTTCTTTTCCTCGATCAAACTTATGCTCTGGATGCTTGTTGACTATGCATCCCTTGTAGATCCATTTTGATGATTTCATCATCAGAAGTGTGGAAATTGAACCTAGGTGTTAGAACAATTACACTCACAAAAATTGCCAATTACACATGCAAATTACACACAAAGGAGACTTAATATGGAGCAGAACACTAATCTGTATTGAATAAGTGTACAATAGCAAACCTTGTGAATTCATAGGCTACCACAATAAATAATTACATGACATATTCGAATGCATTGGGATTTCATTCGAATTGGTCAAAAGCAGGCTTACTAAAACTAAGCAAATCCCCCATAGGTGCATAAAGCAACTTCCAAATCTGTCTAGGAGATCACGAATTGGAAAAGTCAATTAGGGAGGATAATAGGTGATGGAAGGACAACTCATACATGATTTTATTAGGAGAAAAGAGTGGAGGATGATGGGGACAAAAAACAAGTTAACTTCACCTAGTCAAACTTTCCCAATTGCCTTAAAACTCAGTAAAAGCAGCAATAAAAGAGAAAAATAAGATATGTGCTATGAAGGCCGGGAATAAACAAGAAATTATTCCAAGAGGTTTCCCAAGCACTCCATGACTCATTTTTAGCAAGTTTGACCATCTAGGACATGTGGAGGACAACTTGCATAGAGTGGAATATGGAAACTAGGAAAATAAGACAAAAATGGAGATAATTAATGTCTAAGGTAGCTAACTATGGGTTGATTATTATAATACCCCCCCCTTAAGCTTTAATTATGAGTAAAATATCAGAAAATAATAGGGCCTAGCAACAAGGCTTAGTCACCTTTTACATACTGCATGTTCATTTAACCAAGGAAAGAGGCAAAAACCCAGTGGGAAAAATCCTCCCTTAAACATGGACAGTAAAACAAAATTTTAAAATCTTGTCATCAATCATGCTTCAAAGCATGATCAGCAATCCCCAGCAGTGATTTGAGATTGCTGAAAGTATTCTCACAAAAAACTTCGGTGAAGATGTTTGCTACTTGTTCTGAAGATGAACAGAAGAGTAGGTGAATGGTGCCATCATGCACAAGCTATCTGATGTAGTGCATATGGATCTCAATGTGTTTGGTTCTCTGTCTCTGAACTGGATCATTGCAGATTCAAATTGTACTCTGATTAACACAATATATGGTAGTTGAGTATTCTGATTCGAAGCCACACTCACCAAGTAACCCCTGCAACCATAAACATTGAGTTGTTGCATTTACAACTCCTCTGTACTCTACTTCTATAGATGAGAGTGCAATGGCACTATGTTTATTTATTGACCAGTTGATTGGTCCTTCAGCAATCATGAACACATATCCTGATGTTGACTTTCTATCTATGTTGTCACCTGCCCAATCACTGTCAGTAAACCCAATCAAATCAAGATCAAATTTAGCTTTGTAGAAGATCCCATGAGTCCTTGTTCCCTGAACAAAGTTAAGGATCCTTTTTGGCTGCTCTCCAATGGATCTCATGAGGCTGATCCATGTATATTGAAGCCACACTTACTGCATAAGAAATATTAGGTCGAGTATGTGTAAGTTACAGCAAACACCTAATCAGTTGCCTATACAGTGTATTATTTACCATAGGTGAAGAATCTGCTTCTTCAAGCTTAACTCCTGAAAGGAAGGGAGTCTTTCTTGGCTTGAAATCCTTCATGTTGAACTTGTTCAGCAAATACAAAGCATACTTGGACTGATGTACTTTTATTCCATGTTTGTTTTGAGCAATATCAAGACCCAAGAATTGGCTCAATAACCCCAAATCAGTCATAGAAAATGCATCGTTCATTGCATCCTTCAAGGCAATTTCATTCTTTGAGCTTCCTATAATGAGAAGGTCATCTACATACAAGAAAATAATAATCAAATAACCATGAATTAGCTTCAAATAAACATTAGGATTAGACTTTCATCGAACAAAATTCAATGATAGCAGAAACCCATCAATCTTGGCATACCAAGCCCTGGGGGCTTGCTTAAGCCCATACAATGATTTCTTTAGCCTGCACACAAGAGATGGATTAGTAAAAAATCCTTGAGTCTGATTCATTTAAATCTCTTCAATAATATCTCCATTCAGGAAAGCACACTTCACATCCATGTGATGTACCTCCCACTGCTTCGAAGCTGCAATGGCTAAGGCTAGCTTGATGGAGTCCATCTTTGCCACTGGTGCAAAGGTCTCATTGTAGTCTATGCCATGTACCTATGAGTAGCCATTTCATACCAATATTTCCTTATATTTCAAATATGAACCATCAGAAGCAAACTTGGTTTTGAAAACCCACTTACATTGAACTACCTTCCTCCCTGAGGGAAGATCAACTAGCTCCCAAGTGTTGTTCTTCTGGAGTGAGATGAAATCTTATTTCATGGGTGTTTTCCATATTGGATCATGTGATGCATATTCATATGTTTTTGGGTATTATTCAACCATTAGATATCATTTATCTGCAAACAAAGGGTCTTTCATACACAGGGAAATCTCAAACTAAGATCTAGTCCTCCTAGAATCACTAGGATTTCCAACTAGTTCCCCAGCTGCATGAATGGTCTCTGCTGCCCATTTTGGTATTGTAGGACTGTTAGGATATGCAACTAAATCATCAATATCAGACATATCAGAATCAGAAAACTCATTTATCTCTTCACTTACATTCAGTGGTTCTGGTGGTGAAGAAGACTCTCCAACTTCAACTGCTGCTAAAGGCTCTTCTTGGAACTGAACACTCCTTTCAATGAAGGATTTGTTTGTGCTCAAATTGATCAGATTGTACCCTTTTTAATCTTTAGAGTACCCAAAAAATAGACACTCTTGGCTTTGGGGCTGCAAAGCCTTCCTCTTTTCTGTTGGAATTCTAGCCCAAGCCCTTGAGCCAAAAATCCTGAAATGGGTCACATCTGGATTGTGCCCACTCCATGCTTCAAAAGGAGTCATACCATCAAGATACTTATGAGGCACCCTATTCTAGATATAGGTGGCATAGTTTATAGCTTCAGCCCAAAATTTTGGTGGCAAAGTCTTAGCCTCCATCATGTAGGTTGCCATCTCTTTCAGTGATCTATTCTTCCTCTCAGCAACACCATTTTGTTGTGGTGTGTAAGGGATAGAATGCTGCATATAAATACATACATCTTCACAATATTGAATTAACTCATACTTGACATACTCACCACAATTGTCAGATCTGAGGACCTTGATTTTCCTCCCAGACTGGTTTTCAACCAAAGCCTTAAAGATTTTGAAGAGGCCAAAAACTTCAGACTTGTGTTTCAAGAAGTAAACCCAGCAGAACTTGGAAAAGTCATCTATGAATTTCAATGCATATTTGGCCTGACTCATTGACATATGAGGAAATGGGTCAGCAACATCATTATGGATCAACTCAATAGGTGCAAAGGTTCTCTCATGACTAGCTTTCTCAAATCTATGCTCTGGGTGTTTTCCTAAGATGCAACTTTGACAGACTCCTTTGGAAAACTTAATCTTTGGTATCCCTATGACCATTTATTTTTCACTAAGATAAAAAAGATACTTATAGTTAAGATGGCCAAATATTTCATGCCAAAGCTTGCTTGCCTCATTAGCAGGAATCAGAAGAGTAGAGGGGTTTGAGTAGGGTAGAAAATGTGAAAACATGTATACCTTCGAAGTGTGATTTGCAACTCCTTTTGCAATGAATTTACCACTTGAGATCTCTGTGATCTAAACTTCATCAAGGGAGAATATGACCTTCTTTGGATACCCTATGTGGGTCATCTGATACATTGATAAGAGGTTAGAGGAAAGACCTAGAACATACAATACATTGTTGAACTTACCATAGTCAATATCAATCCTCCCTTTGCCCAAACTTTCAGTGAGAGAGTCATCTCCCAGTACTATTGTGGATCTTTATACATTTAAAGTGAGGTGAATGCTTCCTTGGTCGAAACCATATGTCTTGAAGCTCCAGAATCAATGATGAAACTAGGTGAGCTTGATGTTCCAGCAACCAATGCATGAACTCTCTCTTTGTATTCTAAATTTGATCCTCCTTCTCGCTTCTTTGAGCTATTAGAAAGGGAGATGCCATTATTCTCCAAGATTTGGGTCAGCATGTCAATTTGCTTCTTCATGCAGGAGCTTTCAGGATGATTTCCCTTACTGTAGTATGTGCACTTGCTCATTTCTCCTTTGTTCTTCTTCTTCTGGGGGTTCTTCTTGGAACCTTAGGGATCCTCTGGAGACTTGTTCTTGTCTCTCTCTTGCTCAGGTGGCTTCCTAGCTTTCTTCTTTCCTTTTGAATCCAGCCTTGAATCTCCAGCAACCAGAGCTTGGTCTTTGGAAGGTTTTATGGTGCCCATCATCACCAATTTATCTTGTTCTTGTGTGAGAGATTCCATGAACTCTGCAAGTTTAGGCATATTCCAGGCTTGAGCTATCAACTTGGTGGCATGGAAGGTCAAAACAAACACTGAATAGTTAGGTCCACGCTTTGAGAGTATGGACAAAACTATTTGCTCCTCCTTCTTTTCGATTCCACGCCATTTTAGCAGCAAAACAAGGGATTTAAACTTGGAAAAATAGAGTTGCAGGGATTCGAAGCTGCTGGGACTCAAGGAGATCAATTCATTCTCTATTTGATGTCCTCTCATCTCATATATTTTACCAAAAATCTCAACAAGCTTCTCCCATACTTCATTTGGTGATGTCAATCCACCAAGATGGAAAAGGAGGTCTCTGGATATGCTCAGACACAGGAGACCATAGGCCTCATCCCTCCTGTTGTGTCATTTAATTTTCTATGCAGCTGCATTGGGCTCTAATTCTATTGCCATAATCACTCTATAGAGGCCTTTCTCTCTCAACCATATCTCCATCTCTACTTTCCATTCAAAGAAATTAAATGGAGTCAAGATGATCTTCTGAGATTGATCCATAGCTCAGAAATTGTCCCTTCAATCAGCAGAATCCTCCCAGTCAATGATGTCGAACTTGTAATAACAATATGGAAGGAGAGAAATCAATCTACAAAGGCTCTAATACCATGTTAAAATTGAAGCTATATGTTAGAACAATTACACTCACAAAAATTGCCAATTACACATGCAAATTACACACAAAGGATATTGAATATGGAGCATAACACTAATCTGTATTGAATAAGTGTACAATAGCCAAACTTGTGAATTCATATTCTACCACAATAAATAATTACATGATAGATTCTAATGCATTGGGATTCCATTCAAATTGGTCAAACGAAGGCTTACTAAAACTAAGCAAACCCCCCATAGCTGCATAAAGCAACTTCCAAATATGTCTAGGAGCTCACGAATTGGAAAAATCAATTAGGGAGGCTAATAGGTGATGGAAGTTCAAATCATACATGCTTTTATTAGGATAAAAGAGTGGAGGATGATGGGGACAAAAAACAAGTTAACTTCACCTGTTCAAACTTTCCCCATTGCCTTAAAACTCAGTAAAAGCAACAATAAAGCATAAAAAACAGATATGCGCTAGGAAGGCCAGGAATAAAGCAGAAATGATTCCAATAGTTTTCCAAAGTGCTCCATGACTTATTTTTAGCATTTTTGACCATTTNCAACTTGCATAGAGTGGAATATGGAAACTAGGCAAATAAGACAAAAATGGAGATAATTAATGTCTAAGGTAGCTAACTATGGGTTGATTATTCTAACAGGAAGGCCTTCCACCATGGAATATTTTTGCAGAAGATGCAAGTATTTGTAGTTTAGGTGTCCAAACCTCTAATGCTATAGTCGGCTGACCTCATTCCCATGAGTTAGGATGGCACTAGGCTTTGAATTAGGTACAAAATTGGAAAACTCATAGGTCTTAGCAGTATGATTTGCTTTCCCTACAACAATGGGTTTTCCCGAGGCTATCTATGAAATATAAACATCATTGGGGGTAATTTAAAACTCTTTTACGAAAACTTGTGTGTCTCATTTGATACACAAACAACAATTTTGAGGCTAAAGAGGGCACATATAGAACATTTTTAAAGCTACCATGTTCTAGGTGGATAGTACCTTTTCCTTTTGATGAGACTTCTGAGTCATATCCCATGTGAATGGAGATGGATCTATCAAAATCGAGTGATGTGAAAGAATCCTTGCATGCAACCATATGCTTCGAACCTCCAGAGTCAATGAGTAGAGCTCTAGGTTTCAAAACATTAGCCATGAGTGCATTTCCTCTTTCAGGATGATTATTTTTATCTTGGGCATCCCTCTTCCTCGTGCCTTCTGGAAGAGTGATATTGTTTTTATCAAGGAGAAGGGCCACCTGATCAACAATTCTTTCATGCAAGAGATTTTGGGATGAAAGCCTCTATCATAGTAAGAGCACTTTGTATTCTCTTTTCCCCGTTGCTTGTTTTTCCTCGAGTCTGAGGGCTCATCCAACTGCTGGTTTTTCTCCTTCTACTTGGAAAGTTCAAACTTTGTCTTCTCTTTATTTTTCTTTCCTTTTGAATTCGAATATTTGGGTCCTCTAGGAAAAAAATCTTGATCTTTGGAGGATCTCAAGGATCCCATCTAAACAAGTTGATCATGCTCATTGATAAGGGACTCGATGAATGCATTTAGGGTCGGCATATTCCAATTTGGAATTGTAATATTTCTGGTTTGGAAGGTAGATACAAAGATAGAGTAGTCTAGTACTAGCTTCTAAAGCATATAAATAATGAGTTGAGTGTCTTTATTCTCAACTTCACATTGCTTCAATTGGAGCACCAAGTGGTTAAAATTAGTGAAGAATTCATTGATGGTCTCAAAGTTTCCTAAATTGAGAGAGATCAGTTCATTATCCAACTTATAGGCTCTCAAATCATCATGCTTGAAAAATAGTTTAGCAATTTGTTCCCACACTTACTTGGGATTCTTCAATCCAAAGAGATGGAAAGGAAACATCCTTAAAAATGGAGAGGCACAGGAAACCATATGCTTCATCTAGTCTGTTCCAATATTTTTCCTTCTATATCACTGCATTTGGGTATATCTCTGTTCCCATTGCGAATATATAGAGTCCTTTGGAGTGCAATGATATCTCAATATCCTCTTTCCACTGATGATAGTTGAAAGGAGTGATAAGATTTATTGAGGAGGAGTCCATTTTGCAGCTGTAGCGAATGCAATAGAAGTTCTTGAGATACCTGCAATCACAAAAAACAAACAAAATAAGGTTCAACAAACTGCACTTTTGGATTTTTCTTCACTCCTAGATAGGATTCTCTGGATAGAATCTAGAGGGAGAAAGGTTAGTTTTCCAGCTCTTATGTGGAAAACTCTCCGCTTCTCGTGCAGAGTTGGAATAATTTTGGCCAAATTTGCTCAATATTCATCAAATATCCATTGTAGCTTATGTAGAATAATTTCCTTGTCCTTCCATGTCTCTAATACCATATAAAATTGAGGCACAACAATCTAAATACCAAGACAAAAAATTACTATAAGACACAAATCAATTTTAATCAAATAAATGACATGAACAGTGCAAAAGACTTGCAATTGTATATTTTCTTATCATTAATAAGAATAATAGAATAGAATGAAATACAATCATATGAATAGACATGCAATTTTAATCCATGATAGGTCATTCAAATTGGGTGAGAGAGTCGTACTTGTCATTTAGACACCACTCGACACATCAATTAACCACTTAAATCCAACATAATTGACTCTAACTAACTTGTAGATAGTTTAGACTGAGTCTCACTAAATATAACTCAACTGCATGCCAACAAGTAGGTGAGCGAGCCTTTTTTACTTCAATTAGGTGATTTAAACTGAACTGAGTCACCAAAGTTAGGTGAGGGAAACTTTAACACTTTAGTTAACTGCATTTAAACTGGAAATAACAATAAATAATGGGTAAGGAACCTTTACCACTCAAGTTATCTGATAAGTAGGTGAAACAACTCCCATTTGACTGAGAATGGCCACATATCTCATGCATATTTACCCATATTTGCTCCCTGATTGAAGAAAAAGGATCAGTTAGGCTCCCTTGATTGAAGGAGGAAATCCAGTTTGATGATGTAATCACATTTATGAGTCAAAAATTAGGATAAGTGGTAAATTAGGTCAAAATAATCCATATAATGATGTGTGGTTAGATAATGACTCCAACACGTCTTTCCATAGACAACAAATCGTTTTAGAAAGCTTACTTGTGGGATCGACATGGAATTTATCAGTCATGACTATAGATGGTGATTGTCGAAATTAGCAAGAAATGGTATGGAATACCAAAATGGATACCTACAGCAATAGTTGAACTGGTATTTGCTAAATAAGAAAAAAAATGATCAACCATGCTCAGAAATTTGCATTGATCATGATCAAGCCTCAACATTCGAGCAAGTCTGTATCAACTTGTCAACCAGTTGACAAATCCAATTCCCAGTAGCAGTAAAAAATTGACAACATTCATGAAGAATACCAGAATATGTTCAAATCACCTGACAGAGTATCACTACACTTCTAGGTAAAATACTCCATTGAACTAGCTCCTGGTTCTTCTTTACCTAATGCATCTGCCTACAAGATATCCATTATTGAGAACGAATAAATTTGCCGACATATCCAATATTTGACCAACAAGGGACATATATGAACCAAATCCTCTCCTTGTGGAAGTCTAGTTGGCCTTATTCTGAATAAAGATGGGACTTAGCGCATGTGCATCGACTATAGGGCACTAAAAAGAAACTCGGTGAAGAATTGGTACCCTTTACCAAGAATTGATGAATTGATTGGCCATTGAATCAGTTGAATAAAGGGAATGGAAGAATGGTTTAGAAGTGGAACCCATCATAACAACAATATTTTGAGAAACAAAATCACCATCTTTATACTGCACCAGTACTTGTGTTACCTGATTTGCATCATCCTTTCAGGATTGAGACAGACACATTAGACTATGCATTGGGCATGGTGATCACATAGTATGGTTACCTAGTCTTTTTTCATTTAGAAACCTTCAATGACACCATTAGGAGGTATTCAACATATTAAAATTAGATTTACGCTATTCTTCAAGCACTCAAGAAATGGAAAAATTATGTCCTTGGCAAGGAATTGATTATTCATCCCAGCCATAAGCCCCTACAGTTCACTTTGTCCTAGTCCAAGTTTCACATGGCATAAAAACCCAAGTGTATTAATTACCTGCAACCATTCTAGCTACTAATTATGTATCGAAAAGGAAAATCTAATGCGGCAGCTAATTGTTTAAGTCGACCACCCATTACTCTCCTTCTTATAGTGATCAATATGCATGGATATGACACTACCAATTGGCCTCAGTGATATAGAGTAGACAATGAATTTTAATCAGTATATCGACAACTTTGTGTACCGAAAAAATCTCATTTGGGATGTAAACTACAACAAGATTGTATGACACTTTGGAGTGGCATATACCCTCTCCATTATTTAGAAGCATTTTTAATAACCAATAAGTTTCCTCATCTTCCTAATTAATAAATGGGGACCATTACTTCTTAAGGAGGGAGGAATGATCCATAAAGGAAGTTGATTGGCTTGTTGGACTAGTTTCCCTAGTCCTAGTCAACTTCTCACATCACTTGTCATAGACGATGACTGACAAATACAAGAACATAAAACAATATAACTCCATCATGCTCTCTCAACATCGACTACTACATCCGTTAGAATTGAACACATCATAACTTGTCGATACCAACGACTCCAACATGCTCCATTGACACCGACCACAATATACCAAATCTGACATGCTGTCACTCTGTATACTAGTCAATTGTGATTATTGTTCTTCTACAATTGTTACAACTTCTCATGTAATTGAATGTAATGGGAAAGAACCCAAGCATTCTAGCACACTCTATATAAGCTTCTACATTAATGTATTATAGGGGGAAGTGATGCATGTAAAATAGTACATAGAGAAGTGATAAAAGAAATTTGTTCTAAATTCTTGATATTCTAAATTTATTCCTCCATAATATAACTTGACTCATTCATTCGAACATGTTTCCCCCCCCCTCAAAAAAAACACTTAGGAGACATAGATCAATTTCCTTGAATTTAGGGTCCTACAGTGTATGTTTGAGCTGTAGAGTGAATATAGGGAGTTTACTCCATTGGTATAGGACTACAAGAACCTCTCTTTACTTTTTGAAGCTAGTATGATTCCGCGTAGGATAAACATTCACCAAATCGCCCCGCTTTGCCGGCGAATTTTGTATAGAAACCGGTCTAGATTGTTAACGGAATGTGTTATTTTTTTAATTAAAAAATTTTTGTGATTAGATTTAGTTGATCTATACAAAATGGCCTATTTCAAAACGACCCATATTGCCCAAATTGTAATTTAAAACGTCGAAATCATTGTTTCAGCAAAATATTCTCTGCCGGATTCCGGCGAGTCGGGGGCGATTTGGTGAACACTTATACTGCTCCGTATGATTCTCCTTGATTCTTTTTATAATATTCCTCACATGCATGAGTTAGTCATGTAGATGTACCTTGATTTTAGGGGTCTAAACCTCTTCTTGTCCACACAGGTTACTTATGAGTTTGTTAACTCACCTCAAAGGGATTGTGTAGAAAACTAAGTGCATTTGATCTCTATTTAAGCCTAACTAGGTTGTGATGCATTGTGTACCATTTCAAATTTCCTACCTAAGTGATTCAAATGGCCTATATGTAATGATTGCTTCATTTGTTGTATAGTCAATGTAATATAATGACATACTACGTTGATGAAAGATATTATGAATATATTCTTTGTATTATTGGTGAATGTCATGATTCTATCACTCAATTAATCACTTACAAACCATATTATATACATGTCTTAGTTTCTATATATTGCGCTCCTAAATGTTATATGGTATTAGAGTTGTATGGATTCTAAAGAAGTCAGTATATAGGATTTGCAGGTTGAAGAACACATTCAATATTGAAGGAAATTTTATATTCACAAGTGGAAATGGATATTTCTCCCTAGAAAACCCATTACCCCTTCAATTACATTCAACGAAAATAAACAATTGAAATTCTACTGTAAATAAAGGGAATCCATGAGATCATTATGGGAGAAAAGGTAGAGCCTAATTCAACTGTAGAGAATCCTAAGTGTCTGAATAGAATGTATGAATCCTTCATATTACTATGTTACTCAATATATTTGGATCTCTTATGTGACATTGAAGTATAATAACATCCAAATGGAATCTAGACCAAGATGTCTAGTCTTTTTGGAAAGCAAGATGAGATGAGAGGCCTCCAACTGAAGATCGAGATCCTGAATATGAGCCATGGTTACTCTAAATCAATCCAACAATTCTTCACAAATATCAATTATACATTACTTCAACTCAATATGTGGGATGTATATTCTTTTCATCTCTAATTTATAATTTTTGAGACTACATTTTCAAGTAAATCTCATAGCTCATTATTCTTATTTTAGTGGTTTAGGCTAAAGTAAGAGTACACTCAAGAAATCGATTATATCATTAATGGTTGTGTTAATAAATTTATATCATGGTTATTGTTTATAATCAATGTATTCCTATTGGTTGCATTATGACTCTAATGACTTCTCTTATTGTATTTTTTACTTCGTAACTAAAGTTAATCTATGCAAATATTGAACCATAGTTTTGGTTATATTTGAAGATTTGTCCTATAGTGTTATAAACCATTTTACCACACTTGGTAGATCACACGTTTATGGCCTTCCATGTCCCTCTACAGACTCTTTGGATCCCTCTTTCTTGAATTATACTTTGATGATCTAAGAAATCCCTTAAAAAACTCTTATTTATTTTCATACGTGAATTTTAGCTTAAAATTCGTTTGTACACGCAGGTTGCTCCACTGTAGCCCGTGTACATTGGGAAATGTGCACAAAAAATATAATATTTGGAGTTTTCCTCAAAGGGTCCTGAATAGCTTGACTCTTGGCCTACCATATGCCTAGAAAAGCTTCCACTCGATCCATGATTTCCTATTGAAGGGCTATATATTGATCCTCTTGGATATATTAGAGGAAGAGAACATTAGAGACCAAGGAAACTATAGTTCATTGTTGCCTCATTTTCTTATGCTTGATTATGCATCCCTTTGTCCTTTTGAGCACACATTGTTTCTCTTCCCAAGCTTGTCATTGCCTTGTAAGCTTGACATTTAGATGGAGGATTGAATTGGTGGAGGCCCAGGTGGAGGACTCGGTTTCTCTATTTCGAAGAGGTCCTAACATAGTTTGTCACTATTATCTATGTTCATTATTAATAGAAATATCCATTTCTCATCCATTACATGTGTATGACTATGAATATTTATATCTGTGGATGTAGTTTTATTTGATTATACATGTTGCATTTATATATGCCACTACTACATTTCAATCCAAAATCCAATGGCGCGTGGATTTCTCTTTTAAAACTTACCAAAAATCACAAGGATACATTTTTTTTTTTGTAAATGTGGCCACAAGCGTCGGTTAAGCGACATCTATTCTCATAACTGTTTGTTAAGTGACGACACCTTTAATTGGTCAACTATTTAACATGGAAAGCACCATCGCATATCCGATGCTTAGGTTCATTTCCTACACACACTCATATAAATAGATGTAGGCCTATGTTCATTATCTCACACACTCACTCACGCACTTATCTCTTGCACAAGAAATGTGAAATTCCTAAGGGTTTGTTTTTTGGCCTTGTTCTTTTGTGGGGATCTTCCCACTTGGTCTTGGATTTTGGTCTTTCTCTTTGGTGACTTCTCTCTTGAAGTATCTCTTTGTTAATAATTTCTTGGTTTAGGGTTTGGTTTTTGGCCTTGTGCCTTTGTGGGGATCTTCCCACTTGGTCTTGGATTTTGGTTTTGCTCTTTAGTGACTTCTCTCTTGAAGTATCTCTTGGTTAATTTCTTGGTTTAGGGTTTGGTTTTTGGCCTTGTTCTTTTGTGGGGATCTTCCCACTTGGTCTTGGATTTTGGTCTTTCTCTTTGGTGACTTCTCTCTTGAAGTATCTCTTGGTTAATTTCTAATTGGTTTATTCTTGGTAAATCTTTCTTGGAGAAACTTTGTTCTCTTGTGTTAGGGTTTTATACCCTCACTTAGGGTTTTCTCTTGTGGATTTGGATTTGACTCTTGTGGAAAAGAAGATTCATCATATACTTGGTTTTGTCTTGAGTTAGGGTTTACCCTCACTTAGGGTTTGCTCTTGTGGATTTGGCTTTGACTCTTGTGGAAAAGAAGATTTATCATATACTTGGTTTTGTCTTGAGTTAGGGTTTACCCTCACTTATAAGGTTTTGCTCTTGTGGATTTGGCTTTGACTATTGTGGAAAAGAAGATTCATCATATGCTTGGTTTTGTCTTGAGTTAGGGTTTACCCTCACTTAGGGTTTTCTCTTGTGGATTTGGCTTTGAGTCTTGTGGAAAAGAAAATTTATTATATACTTGTTTTTGTCTTAACTAGTTAGGGTTTACCCTCAGTTAGGGTTTGATGTCGTGGATTTGGCTTTGACTCTTGTGGAAAAGAAGATTCATCATGATATACTTGGTTTTGTCTTGAGTTAGGCTGGTTTACCCTCACTAATTAGGGTTTGCTAGGGATTTGGCTTTAACTATTGTGGAAAAGAAGATTCATCATATACTTGGTTTTGTCTTGAGTTAGGATTTACCCTCACTTAGGGTTTTCTCTTGTGGATTTGGATTTAACTCTTGTGGAAAAGAAGATTCATCATATACTTGGTCTTGTCTTGAGTACTTAGGGTTTACTCATGTGGATTTGGTTTTAACAATTGTCGAAAAGAAGACTCATCATATACTTGGTCTTGTCTTGAGTTAGGGTTTACTTGTGTGGATTTGGTTTTAACCATTGTGGAAAAGAAGACTCATTATATACTTGGTCTTGTACTCTTGAGTTAGGGTTGACTCATGTGGAATTGGTTCTAACCCTTGTGGAAAAGAAGACTCATCATATACTTGGGTTTGCTCGTACTTTGTTCTTAGGGTTTGAGTAATAAAATGCCACATAAAAATAATGTTACAGGTCATCAAGATCCAGAACAAAATTGACAATTGCTTGCTAGGTTGTGGGATGGAGTGGAAAGAAGGGGTGATGGAAAATGTTATTGTCCTTGTAGTCGATGTAGGGGCTTTAATAAGAGAAGGTTACTGATCGCAACAGATAAAAAACATTGTAGGGAACATGGAAATGTTGAGGGGGGCCGTGAATATCATCCATTGGTAAGTCAATATAATTCATGATTATATATCATGCGGTCTTTATATTGAGAGTTTTTGTAATTGTATATTGTATCATTTTTATTTTTGTTACTTAATCAAAATGACTAACGTTCTTTGTTTGATGTTTTAATTGTAATTATAAATCAAGGGCTTTCTAGGGCTGTTCCGAACATGGAGAATGTGGTAATTGCGAAACAACTAGCGTAGGAGGAACGTCAATATGCAGGTCCTGCGAATACTGATCATGATCAAGTTAATGATGATATGGAATTAGACGATGATCATGACGATAACATAATTGAGGATGATGGTGCAAATACATTAATCAATGATGCATTTAATATTAGAATGGATGATGATCAACATCATGCGCCGCCAATTGATGAATTTGAAGATCTTCATGATTTACCTACACTTGAGAAGGCAGCCAAACCGCTTTTTGAAGGCTCCCGCATAAGTGTTCTCTCTGTTGTGTTGCTGATAATGAACTTGAAGGTTATGAATGATTTTTCAAACACAGCCATCACGCTATTGTTAAGGTACGTATGTGATTATATGTTTCACCGATCGCATATATATGATTTGATTTATGTTGCTATAATATTTGTATTGGTATACGTACTTCATCATAAAAATAATAAGGATGTATTTGTTGTCGTTAATATTATGCTCTTCAAATATTTATATTAACCATTTTTTTTAAATTCGTTGTAACAACTTGATAGGTGAATATTTTTTACCGCCATCAAATAAATTACCTCGTACATACCAAGATTTAATTTCCATCATGAAATATGTTGGAATGGAGTATCAAGAAATTGATGCATGTCCTAATGATCATATTTTATATTATAATAAGTATGAGTTTGCAACAGAATGCCTTATATGTCATAACAGTAGATACCAAACACATCAAGTAACCAAAAAGGTGTCTCGTAAGGTTCTTCATTATATTCCCATTATTCCACGCTTACAACGACTGTTTAGGTGCAAAAACATAGCACAATTTATGGATTACCATGCACGGAATAGAAGTGGAGATGATATTCTTCGAATGCCCACAGATGGTTCTGCATTTACAGACATGGAGGAAAAATGGCCACACTTTAAAGATGAACCTCGTAATGCTAGACTTTATTTGGCAGCGGATGGTGTCAATCCATTTGCAGAGATGAGATCTACTTACTCGGTCTGGCCTATTTTTGTTATCAACAATAACAATCCTCCATGGATGTCAATAAAGAGGGAGCATATAATGTTGGCAATGATTGTTCCAGGTATAATTTGTACTTTAGAACAATGTTTTTATAATGCATTAGTATTTAATTTGTCATGAAGATCAATATTGTTGCATATTCATGTCATATGTATATTTCATTTACTTATATGTATTGTATTTGTTGTTTTCTTTTAGGTAAGTATTTAGTTAAAGATATGAATGTATATATCTAGCCTCTTCTTGATGAACTACTTAAGCTATGGAATGGTGTCACTATGTATGATGTCTCTAGACCAATAGGGCAAAGGGAATTTCAATTCCATGCAATGCTTGCCTGGACAATTCATGATGCTCCAGGGCTAACACATTTTTGTGGTCTTCAAACAAAGGGAAAATTTGCATGTCTAGTTTGTGGTCCCAAGATGAAATCTCATCATTCAAAGAGTTTGTCAAAGTAAGTGTTTGATGAGTATAGGCACTTCCTCTCTAAGAATCATATGTATCGAACTATCAAAAAACATCTTTTTAATGGGAAAGAGGAGACCACATTAAAACCACAAAGAATGACACCTCACATATGGAAGTTGCAATATAATAGAAATCGTCAAGGTATGATTCAATTTTTCTATATTATATATTCATATTGATCATCTCTTATATGTAATTTTTAATGTTTTATTTTGGATTATATTAATTTTTTTTACTGTAATATACGACATTTTAATCTCTTTAACTTATATATTGATTACTGATGGTCTGCATGAACATCATGAAGGTGTAAATGGGCTTCCATGAGGAATGAAAAGTTATCCCAAACAATTTAGTAGGTTGCCTTACTATGAGCACTTACTAGTTGTTCATTTTTTTGATACAATGTAGCTAAAAAACTATGGCGAATATTAGACAGAAGGAGTGACAAAGAAAAAATTGTCAAAATTTGCAATGACATTCATGAATCCAATCATGCAATGAAAGATATCATTGAACATTTAAACAATGATGGAGACCAAATTAATATAAGGTCACTTCCATGGTTATTGACTGAGCAACAAAGCAATGCGGTAAAAGAAGTGATACAAAAAATGAAATTTCCCACAGGATTTTGTTCGAACATAAAGAATATCTTAACAAGGAAAGGTGATTTTGGTGGGGTAAAAACGCATGATTGGCATATCTTCATTAAGGTAATTATATTTCTGGTATATATATTGGTATATTACAATACTACATGTCTTTGGTTTACTTTTTTGCTTAATTTTGAAAAATATATTGATGAGACGTGTTCATTGTTACAGTATGTTCTACCTGTATCTCTCCCAGACAACTTTGACAATAATGTCAAACAGGTCATATATGATCTTGGAAGATACATGAGGTTACTAGAAACAATATTTTTCACGCATCATCATGTAATTTGTTTAATTCGTTGTATAACTTATATGAATTGACATTTGTTTTAGTCAATCATGTAGATTTGTACTACAATGTTAAATTTTCATCGTTAAATGATATCATTATTTTCTTGCTTTACATGTAGATGGTTGTCATCTAAAGAAATCCACAAAGAAGATATAAAGTATTGGAAGAGAGAAATTCCTCGTTTAATGTGTCAAATGCAGAGATTTCTACCTTCGGCATTTTTCAATGCACAAGAACACTACCTCATACACCAAGTTGAGGAGATTGAATTGTGTGGACCTATACATGAAAGGTCCATGTGGATGGTTGAGAGGCACTTGAAATTTATGAAGGATTTAGGTAGACAAATAGCACGTCCAGAGGGTTCTATGGTGGAGGGATATATGGTATTTCAGGCCATGGTGTATATTGTTGAATATCTTCCAGGGTTGATGTTTATTAAGACGGAATTAGATCGATGCATTGCTGATCCAAACTCCACTAAGAAATTAGAAGGAGAGTACCTGATGGGGAAAGGTAAATCGAGGAAGGTCAAAGGTAATTATTAAATGGTGTTATAGATTAATATTAATGTTAATACATTTTAATAATATCGTACATAATTATTTCATTTTTAATATTCATTAATGATATGCATCATTAATATTTATAATGTTACACTGTGTTAAGTAATTATAAATTTTTGAGTTGATTTATGTAATTTTATTTTCATGCAGTTGGTCGCGAGTGGGATGCACTACATTTGTATGTTGCAAACAATCTTGATTGGATGAAGGCATGGATTGAACGATGTAATCAATATGGCTGAGGAATATCATGGGAAGGTGTGGCTTCATTGGTTAAAGAAGCACATCGCAATGGAGATGGCAATCTAACAGAAATGGAAATCGATTTAGCATATGGTTTAAAAGATAAACAGGTAAGCATGATATTATAAATATAAGCCATAATATTTTCAATTACATCGATATTCATGTTCATCTTGATGAATTTCATTTTATTTGGATACTTTAAGAACATAAAATACTTACTATCAATTGCAGGTAAAACACCACAAGGCTATGTGGTGCAACGATCGTAAATATCGCATTAAAAAGTTGGGTGAAACAAAGAAAACATGTGATTCTGGGATAAGTGCAGTCTTTGAGGTCACTAATGTTTGATCTAGAAGCGACAGACGTCCAAAATTGTTAGAAAATCGATATTATGGATATTTGGAAGATATCATTGACTGTGACTTTAAATCATTCAAAATAATTCTTTTTGTTGTGAAATGGTACAAGCTACGACTGAATCGATTTGATCCCGATAGAACTGTTATTGAACATGCTAATGGATTTACCATGGTCAATACAAGGTCGCTTGAGTCACGAACGTTAGAGCCCTATGTTCTTCCAAGTCAATGTGAACAGGTATTTTACTCAGAAGTTCCTGGTAGACAAGGTTGGTCGTTTGTTATTAGACATGATCTAAGAGGAAGGCCGGTAAAGTATAATATTGTAGAGGAAACTGAAGACAGTGTTGAAGAAGAAGGTGATCATGTATAGGATCAACATGAGTTGGATGTTGATTATCATAATGTTACGTAGGAAGATGTTGAAGAGTTAGTTGAAGCAGGT
>LPNX010181941.1:80297-99719 GCA_001517045.1 Pseudotsuga menziesii | reverse complement strand
GAAAATATAGATATCTTACAATATTTATATTATCAATAAGATTTAAATCATGTCTTAATTTATGTTAGGGCACGGAGGAATCGAACCACCATCGTCCTGCTCGGAATGCATGTGCTCTTCCATTGAGCTAGCACCCTTTACAACATGAGGGGAGAGGGAATATTCCATCGAGCTATAACCCTTTACAACATGAGGGGAGAGGGACTGTGTTAACACCTGGATTACACATTTCTAATCCTCTGTGATAAAGCAAAATGATGTTTTATTCAGAGAGGAAGTCTAGAAGATGTTTTAAAGTTCATTATTGAATATGATTATGCACATTTGATATAGTGATATGTTGAGTTTATGTAAACAACAAATTGAAAAGTTATAAATTGAATGGTGTTATCTAATTCACATAAAGTACCATCACATGAATTAACATAGAAGTTGAACCAAAATTTTCATATTAGTAAATAATATAAAATTCCTCAAAAAAAGGCTTGAAGAGAATATTTGATATACAACAAACATTTAAAAGTGTTTCTTCTTGTATATTAATAACTAGTTCAAAGAGAAAATTACATTCATGAATCATCTCCACATAATCTCCTTATATTCAATCAAGCAAATCAATTACAACTTGTACACCACATTTATTTATTGTGGTCTTCCTGCAATCTTCTTTCTTTTTCATCCATGAAAAAACCATGGTATTAACTGGAATAGATCCAAGTCATGTGTCATCAAGGTTTGGTACCCAATAATGTTCTAAAATTTTCCTTTGTGTTTTCCTAAACTAGGCTTCCATCAATCAACCTTTACATGAAGAGTCTCACTTTCATCATTCTGGAAAATATATGAGGTGGTTTTTTCCATCCAAGTCGTCTCTCCTTCATCCTTAGTTCATGATCTAACTACATACACCTTTACTTTGTCAAATTCAATCATAGGATTGAATCTTGTATTTAGCTTGTTGCACCTGGGTCAAACATATACCAGTTCATCCGTCACATTATCAAATTCTCCATCCATAATGCTTATATTACATGCAGTGCATTATGATTAGCATTAAATCTCACATGGATTAAATTGTCTTTATGATGCAATGTATTCAATGCTAATGTCTAACATGAATTAAAGCTAACATGATGTTATCACTTAGTGATTGATTTTCTGGATTAAGTTATGTGAAATATTTTCAGTCCACAATGAATTTTTCATGGTTCCCATAACAAACATGGTTGGAGTGTCCACTTAAAATGTTCACACAGTTTAATCCAGAAAATCAATCACAATGATGACAAATTGATAAAACCTGCACGCTCAAAATGTTAGTACTGTATTTATTGAGTATACGTTAATATACTAGTACAAAGTTGGCACCATTTTAAAGTCTACACAAGAAAATATAATTATGAATTTGAATGCAACATAGTAGTACAATTAAATTTATATCAACTATAATAACGAATAATAGGAAAAACTCACTTCAAACCTTATTGTAAGTGCCTTACATTTATTCACAAAGCAATTCTATAAGATATTTTAAGGTGCATTCGCATAAAGTATCATCACATGAATTAACATTGAAGTTGAACCAAAATTTTCATATATGTAGCAAATAATATAAAATTCTTCAAAAGGTAGCTTGAAGAGAATATTTGATATACTACAAACATTGACAACTTTTTCTTCATGTATATTAATTAGTTATTCAAAAAGAAAAATTACATTCATGAATCATCTCCACCTAATCTCCTTATATTTTCTCAAGCATATCAAGTACAGCTTTAGGATGAAGATTTCTTTAGTTAATCATAATTACAAAGAGAGTTTATGGAATTAAATTGTGTGTATTGAAATGTCCCTACGTTTCAAGTGGACACTCCACTAATCATCAGGGGAACAAAATGAAAAGCTCAAAGTAGTATTGAAGAGAGTGAGCAAAAGCTAATAATAAAGAAGGAAAGGATTTTGTACATGCATTAATGAATATAATTATGCACATTTGATATAGTGAGATGTTGTGTTGATCTAAAAGACAAATTGAAAAGTTAAAATTTGAATGGTGTTATCTAATTCACATAAAGTATCATCACATAAATTAACATTGAACTTGAACTGAAATTTCATATATGCAGTAAATAATATAAAATTCCTCAAAAAGTAGCTTGAAGAGTATTTATCATAGTACAAACATTGAAAAATGTTTCTTCATGTATACTAAAAGTCATTCAAAAAGCAAAGTTACATTCATGTATCATCTCCACCTAATCTCCTTATATCCGCTCAAGCAGATCAAGTACAGCTTGTACAACACATTTATTTATCTTTGTCTTCTTGCAATCTTCTTTCTTTGGCATCCATGCTCAAACTATGGTATTAATTGGAATAGATCCAAGTTCTGTGTCATCAAGATTTGGTACCCAATATTGTTCTAGAACGTTTCCCTTGTATTTCCCTGAGCTAGGATGCCAGCAATCAATCTTTACATGAAGGGTCTCAATGTCATCATCCTAGAAGATATCTGAGGTGGATTTTGCCATCCAAATCATCTCTCCTTCATCCTTATTTCCTGATCTAACAAGCAAAATCTTTCCTTTCTCAACATCAATTCTAGGATCGAATGTTGGCTTTGACTTGTTGCACTTGGGTCCAACATATACCGGTTCATCTATCACATTATCAAAATCCCCATCCATAATACTTGATATTGCATGGAGTGCATTACCATCAACGTTAACATTTTGCCTCGTCTTTGGCCAAAAATCATCAGAAGAAGAATCACTTTCATCCAAGGGTGTACGGTCATTGTAGATTCCATCTAATGCATCAAGAACTCTTTTCCAATAATCTAGTTTTTCATTCCATTCCTCTGTAACAATTGGTGAATTCTCATTGCCATAGTCTCTTTCCACATTTTTATGTATGATGTTATTCCTTCCTTTAGTTCTTTTAAATATGCATCATTGTCTTTGGGATGTAAGAAAGATGGCTTCCCTATGGGAAATATAGGTCGACCTTCATCATCTATATTCCACAACTCCACTGGTTCTGACCACTTAATGTCTCTGATGGATTCTTTATACCTCATAACTGGAACATCATTGAGTACAAGGAATTGGAAGTACTGGACATTAAGATGTCCAACTAGTGCATTTTTCCCCTCCTTGATGTACCCATTAAGAAAACTTTTGAAGTCATACACTTTGTCAATAAGTTTAGGTGGAAACAACCTTTTTTATTCTATTGTGTGATATGTATCCATCATCTCAGGTAAAGAATATATATCTTTACTTTTTAAGTTGGAATACATTCTTCCGTACGTTCCATCTATGTCTTCATGGGTGTGCCCCATAAGCAAGAACCCAACCTCAATAGTGATGAAGACACCAAGTGCAGTTAATAGTGATAGAAACATGAAAACATAACGATTCTTATTATCACTAGCTGCATTGTCCAAATGTAACAACAAATGTGGAGGAAGAGGTTTAAAATCAAGATTTTGATTTGTTGAGCTTCCATTTAAAGATAGGAAATCATCCTTCTACACTCTACATTTTGAGTAAATAGAGTTTTGAAGTAATGCATTTGAAAGTGTGTTTCTTGAACTTCCACTCTCATAAAGCAAATCACCATACATATCAAGGTGTGGGTCTTTAAGGTCCCTCAAGCACTTTGCAAGAGATGTAATGGTAAATTTTGATCCCATGTGTACAAATGGTAGGGAAAAATGACCAAAACCTCCTGTGTTATGCACATCTGTTAGCATACCTGTCAATGACAAACCCAAGTTTGTTCCTACAACATATATTGATTTGACACGTAATCTTGGGATTGAAGTCTTTGTTTTGTCCATTTTATCATGGATAATGCTCAAGTATTCCTTTGGATACTGCTCTGACATAATTCTGTGGGCATAGTAGCAATATCTTCCACACATAACAATCTTGTTATGTTTCTTCAGTATAGCTCATGCCTTTTCTTCCAGCTCTTTTGTAGTCGTTGTCTTCATCTGTGCTTTCAACACGATACATTCACTACATTTACTGAAGTTAGTGTTCTTTGAGAATGCCACATCTGGAAAATGAGTATTCCAAATCTTGCTCATTGTTGGTTGTGATATTGATGGAAAATTTAGCTCTTGAAGAGCCTCGTTGATCTCTTTTAACAAAGAACTTTGGGTGTATGTTGATGGCAGCAATATTAAAGGAGCATATGTTCCATCTTCTTCAACTTGTCCTGTTTGGTTCGGTGAAAATTCTAAATTATCCATTACAATGTTGTGCAATATTTCTATGGCTGCCACAGTATGTGCACGTGGTTTGCATTTGTTGGTGTTACCATGAATTCCTTTCACATGTCCTTGTTGGAAATTATGTTGGTAATTATAGAAGGTGTTTTGAGGAATATTATGTATCTTGTACCCTTCTTTCTTACAAATACTATCTCCATTAAACCTCATGTCCTTTACTTTCCTAATAGTAGGAGGTAGGCCATGGCCATGGCTCTTTGACATGATTGTGTTGGAAAGGAGTGAATTCAAGACAAATTCCCTAATGTCATTTTTTTAAAGAGTTTCATACCCCTTCTAGCAGTTGCAATGGCTTTCCTATCCACATGTTGAAGACAATCTTGTTTGCAACATTCATCCGCTGCCAAAAGTCGGATTTCTTTCTCTTCATCTCTTTGTATTTGAAAGTTTCCAACTTTTTTTGTAGCCATAAATCGTTTAATCCTTTTATATGGCCTTGTTGCATGCATTTCAATTGAGTCTAGATCATTTTCATTATAAAGATCATCATTCCATGTGTTTAAGGGACTTGTGTCCTCTATAAGATCCGATATTGCCATTTCCTTGGGTTCCTCCTTGAAATTTTCATTCACCCTTAAAATCTTAGCTTCATTGTCCACCAACTTATTTATTGGCCATCTAACCAAACAATGTATAGACTTGTCCCCAATCTTACATCTTTCACAATTTCTATCTATGTCTTCCACAAAAACACCGAATTCCTTTTCACCTAACATTTCACCCTCAACCATGTCATCCTCACAGACATTAACTATGATCCCTTTGGCAATGTGCATGCTTGTTCATGTGCATTCATGTGTAAGAGAAACCTTTTTACATGTGAATGTAAGCCTATCTTGGGGAGTATTTACTGGATGATCATGACAATGAGGTTCCAAATCTTATTCTGGCCAAATCTCATAAGATCCCAATGCACCCCCTAGTGTATTCTCAAATCCTGTTGGATGTGGAAAAAGAGCATCATGTTTTAACACTTTATCAATGTTAACCACTATGGATCCCTTTTTCACCATCCTGCCATGCACCTTATGACCAATCTTTGTATTGAATATGGAACCTTCAATCACCTTCAATCGACATTGCAAAAGATCTACCTTGTCTCCAATAGAAAATGAAGAAGAGACATTTGCACCTACACAGCAAATTAAACAAACTTAGTATTTACTCAAAAAAAACAAGCAATGTACTATCAAAAACACTTAACATGTGCTTCAAGATTTTAATTTACCTTTGTTATGCCTCAAATATATGATCTTCCATGGATGTAAGTCCCCTTCATCAACATCTTCCACAATCAAATGTGGTTCAATGCCATCAATTATCAAAACCATAACATATCCTACATTAAGCCTTTGTCCACCATAATGAGTTGTATTCTCTGTATATTCAACCTTTCCTAGTCCAACAACTTGACCATCAATTAGGAGGTCAGCATAGTCTCCTATTGTCAAAATTATATTTTTCATTGTAACTCCTCCCAATTTCTGTAACACATTTGAGATGTAGTTTGTAATTAAGGTTAAGCCATATGAAGTGTATGTTCAAAAAAGTAATATAGTTGCAATAATTCAAAACAATAGGGTAGCCCTTTTGTATGTGACGAGACATTGTTCCCCTACATCTTGTGCATGCTTGCAAAAAGGAATTTACATATAAATTACACAAAATATATATGAAGAGATAACGATAAGAGATCCAAGAATTACTAGAGAATGATAGATATCAACTCCAATAAAACCACTAAATTCCTATTTGACTTTGGACATGGGACTTATATTATTGATGTATGTGTATGAATGTGATGGAAATATAGCTAGAGTTATCTTTCGTTCTTCAAATGTTGCACATTGAATGAAAGTTAATGTGTATTAGTTTTAATAATGTAGTTTTTCATCTAACAAAATCACATTGTCATCAATCACATTACACCATGATGGAAATCTAGCTAAAGTTAGTTTTCGTTCTTAAAACATTGCACGGTTAGTGAAAGCTAAAGTGTGTTATTTTTCATAAGGTAATTTTTCATCTGATACAACCACATTGTCATCAATTAGTTTTTCATCTGACACAACCATATTGTCATCAATTACACAGCACCATGATGAAAATCTAGCTATAGTTAACTTTCATTCTTAAAACATTGCACTGTGAGTAAAAGGTAATGTGTGTTAGTTTTTCATAATGCAGTTTGAAATCTAAGACAACCACATTGTCATCAATCACATTGCACCATGATGGAAATGTAGCTGGAGTTGGCTTTCGTTCTTAAAACATTGCACGATGAGTGAAAGCTGATGTGTGTTAGTTTTCATAAGATAGATTTCTATCTAAAACAACCACATTGTCATCAAATATATCACACCATGATGGAAATATAGCTGGAGTTATCTTTTTATTTTAACATGTCATGATGAGAGAAAACTAATGTGTGTTAGCTTTCATAAGGTAGTTTTTCATTTACCACAACCACATTGTCATCAATCACATTGTACCACAATGGATATCTAGTTGGAATTAGCTTTCGTCCTTAACTCATTGCACGGTGCGTGAAATCTAATGTGTGTTCGCTTTCATAATGTATTTTTCCATCTAGCACAACCACATTGTTATCAATCACAATTCACGATGATGGAAATCTAGTTGGAGTTAGCTTTTGTTCTTAAGACATTGCACGATGAGTAAAAAATAATGTGTGTTAGCTGTCATAAATTAGTTTTCCATCTGACACGGTCATATTGTCCTCAAATACATTACACCATGATGGAAATATAGCTGGAGTTAGCTTTCCTTCTATCAACATGGCATTATGAGTGAAAGCAAATGTGTGTTAGTTCATTGCACCCTGATGGAAAGCTAGCTGGAGTTAGCTTTTGTTCTTAAAACATTGCACGGTTGAGTGAAAGTTAATGTGTGTTAGTTTTCGAAATGTAGATTTCTCTCTAAAACAATCACATTGTCATCAAATACATAACATGATGATGAAAATCTAGCTATAATTAACTTTCCTTTTAACAATGTGTTAGCTTTCATTCTTAAAGCATTGTACAGTGAATGAAAGCCTAATGTGCATTAGCTCATTGCACCAAGATGGAAATCTAGTTAGTGTTAGCTTTTGTTTTTAAAACATTGCATGGTGAGTGAAAGTTAATGTGTGTTAGAAATCATAAGGTAGTTTTCTATCTAAAAGAGTCACATTGTCATCAAATACATAACACCATGACAAAAATCTAGTTGAAGTTAGCTTTAGTCCTTAAATCATTGCACGATGATTGAATTCTAATGTGTTAGCTTTCATAATGTAGTTTCCATCTAACACAACCAGGTTGTCATCAATCACAATGCACCATGATAGAAATCTAGTTGTTGTTAGCTTTCATAAGTTAGTTTTCCATCTAACACAACCACATTTTCATCAAATACATTACACCATAATGGAAATCTAGTTGAAGTTAGCTTTGCTCCTAACAACATAGCCGGATTAGTTTTCTATCTAACATAATCACATTGTCACATTGCACCGTGATGGAAATCTAGCTAGAGTTAGATTTCGACCTTAAATTGTTGCACGATGAGTGAAATATAATGTGTGTTCACTTTTATAATGTATTTTTCCATTTAACACAGCCAAATTGTCATAAATCAAAATGCACTATGTTGAAAATCTTGCTAGAGTTAGCTTTTGTTCTTAAAACGTTACACAGTGAGTAATAGCTAATGTGCGTTAACTTTCGTAAGGTAGTTTTTCATCTAACACAGCCACATTGTCATCAAATACATTACATCATGATGCAAATCTACCTAGAATTAGCTTTCCTTCTAACAACATGGCACGATGAGTGAAAGCTAATGGGTGTTAGCTTCCATAAGGTAGTTTTTCATCTAACACAACCACATCATCATTGATCTCATTGCTCCGTGATGGAATTATAGCTGGAGTTACCTTTCGTCCTTAAATCATTGCACGATGAGTGAAACGCAATCTATGTTAGCTTTCATAATGTAGTTTTTCATCTAGCACAATCATATTGTCATCAATCATAATGCACCATGATTAAAATGTAGCTAGAGTTAGCTTTCGTTTTTAAAACATTGCACGGTGAGTAAAGCAAATGTATGTTAAATTGCATTAAGTAGTTTTTCATCTAACACAACCACATTGTCATCAAACACATTGCACCGTGTTGGAAATCTGGCTGGAGTTAACTTTCGTCCTTAAATCATTGGACAGTGAGAGAAATATAATGTGTGTTAGCATTCATAATGTAGTTTTCCATTTATCACAATCACATCGTCATCAATCACAATGCATCAAGATGAAAATATAGCTAGAGTTAGTTTTCCTTTTTAAAACATTGCACGGTGAGTAAACTAATGTATGTTAGCTTTCATACAGTATTTTTCCATCTAGCACAGCCACATTGTTATCACATACAACACATCATGATGAAAATCTAGCTAGAGCTAGTTTTCCTTCTAACAACATGGCACTATAAGGGAAAGCTTCTGTGTGTTAGCTCATTACACCATGATGAAATCTAACTGGAATTAGATTTTTTTTTAACATGGCACGATGAGTTCTAGCTAATGTGTATTAGCTTTCATAAGGTAGTTTTCCATGTAATACAACCCCATTGTCATTAATCACATTGCGTTGTGTTGGAAATCTAGTTGAAGTTAGCTTTCATCCTTAAATAGTTGCATAGTGAGTGAAATCTAATGTGTGTAAGCTTTCACAGTGTAGTTTTCTATCTAACAAAGTCACATTGTCATAAATCACAATGCACCATGATAAAAATCTAGCAGGGGTTAGCTTTTGTTCTTAAAACATTGCACAGTAAGTAAAGGCTAATGTTTGTTAGCTTCCATAAGGTAGTTTTTAATCTAACACTGCCACATTGTCTCATTACACCGTGATGGAAATATTGCTGGAGTTATCTTTCAACCTTAAATCATTGCACAATGAGTGAAATTTAATATATGCTACATTTCATAATGTATTTTTTCATTTAGCACAACCACATTGTCATCAATCAAAATGCACCATTTTGGAAATATAGCTAGAGTTAGTTTTCGTTTTTAAAACGTTGCACGGTGAGTAATAGCTAATGTGTGTTAGCTTTTGTAAAGTAATTTTCTATCTAACACAACCGCATTGTCATCAAATACATTACACCATGATGCAAATCTAGTTGGAGTTAGCTTTCCTTCTAACATGGCATGGTGAGTGAAAGATAATATGTGTTAGCTTTCATAAGGTAGTTTTCCATCTAACACAACACATCGTCATTGATCACATTGCACTATGATGGAAATCTAGCTGGAGTTAGATTTCATCATTAAATAGTTGCATCGTGAGGGAAATCTAATGTGTAAGCTTTCATAGTGTAGTTTTTCATCTAGCATAACCACATTGTCATCAATCACAATGCACCATGATGGAAATCTAGCTGGAGTTAGCTTTCGTTCTTCAAACATTGCACACTGAGTAAACCTAATGTCTGTTAGCTTTTATAATGTAGTTTCCATCTAACACAACCACATTGTCATCAAATACAGTACACCATAATGGAAATCTAGCTAGAGTTAGCTTTCCTTCTAACAACATGGCACTGTAAGGGAAAACTTATGTGTGTTAGCTCATTACACCATGATAGAAATATACCTGAAGTTAGCTTTCATTTTAACAACAGGGCACAATGAGTGAAAACTAATATGTGTTAGCTATCATAAGGTAGTTTTTCATGTAACACAACCACATTGTCATCAATCACATTGCACCGAGTTAGAAATCTAGCTGGAGTTAGCTTTCATCCTTAAATCGTTGCACGGTGAGTGAAATCTAATGTGTGTAATCTTTCATAGTGTATTTTTTCATCTAGCACAACCACATTATCATCAATCACAATGCACCATGATGGAAATCTAGCTGGAGTTAGCTTTCTTTCTTAAAACATTACACGGTGAATAAAGCTAATGTCTATTAGCCTTCATAATGTAGTTTTTCATCTAACACAACCACATTGTCATCAAATACATTACACCATGATGAAAATCTAGTTGGAGTTAGCTTTCCTTCTAACAACATGGAACTATAAATGAAAGCTTATGTGTGTTAGCTCATTACACCATGATGAAAATCTAGTTGGAGTTAGCTTTATTTTAACAACATGGCACGATAAGTGAAAGCTAATGTGTATTAGCTTTCATAAGGTAGTTTTTCATCTAACACAACCACATTGTGACATTGCACCATGATGGAAATCTAGCTGGAGTTAGCTTTCAACATTAAATCTTTACACGGTGAGTAAAATCTAATGTGTGTTAACTTTCATAATATAGTTTTCTATATAACACAACCACACTGTCATTAATCAAAATGCACCATTTTGGAAATCTAGCTAGAGTTAGCTTTCTTTCTTAAAACATTGCATGGTGAGTAATAATTAATGTGTGTTAGCTTTTGTAAGGTAGTTTTCTATCTAACCCAGCCACAATGTCATCAAATACATTACACCATGATACAAATCTAGCTGGAGTTAGCTTTCCTTCTAACAACATGGCACAATGAGTGAAAGATAATGTGTGTTAGCTTTCATAACGTAGTTTTCCATCTAACACAACACATCGTCATTGATCACATTGCACCGTGATGGAAATCAAGCTGGAGTTAGCTTTCATCCTTAAATCATTGCACGATGAGTGAAATCTAATGTGTGTTAGATTTTATAATGTAGCTTTTCATCTAGCACAACCACATTGTCATCAATCACAATGCACAATGATGGAAATTTAGCTAGAGTTAGTTTTTGTTCTTAAAACATTGCAGGGTCAGTAAAGCTAATGTATGTTAGCTTTCATAAGGTAGTTTTCCATCTAACACAGCCACATTGTTTTTTTTTCTGACTAAAACATAGGGGTATATTAGATTGATTTCGGTAAAACAGCTACCGTGGGCTTTGACATAGTTACAGTGCTTCATAGCTGAGCTAAATAAAAAAGTATCTAGGTATCCATAGCTCCAAACGGTTTGATTACAGAAAAATTAAGGCAGCAAAGAAACTATTGCAGAGATGAAGAGAAGGAAGCATCATGAAATAAGGGACTACAGACACCCATCATTGTGCTTTTCATTTGCCAATTTTGGCCATCAATTTGGAGACAGTAGTTTCCAGTGCACTGATGCATTTTCCAAAGTCTCCTTGGATATTTGAAGCGTCTTTGAAGTCTTCTAAATTCTCTGTTGAGGCCTCATGATCTGCTCGAAGCTTCCTTAAATCTTGGTTGAGAAGGTCCCACGTTTGCTATCCTACTTTGGTTGTTGCTTGCAGGAGCTTGTCCTGATTGTCCAAACGTGCTCTGAGTCTTCCCATAGAGGTCTCCATCTAATTGATTCACTACTACATTTCGACCAAAAATCCGATGGCTATATTGTCATATTTTCGACACTTCCCTATCGCATGTACGACACTATGATTTTTTTAAGCGTTGGTGGATTTTCGTCGGTTATCCGACATCTTTCCAATACGTTAGTTAAGCGACCGTTCAGTTTACCATCGGTTAAATGTAAATCGTCGGTTATCCGACACTTACAGGCCATTTCTTCTACAGCATGGCCGTTAGTTCTACACCTACAGGCGTCGCTTAACCGACAGAGTATGAAAACGTAAGTGTCGATTAAGAGATGGTTACGAATTTTTTTTAAAAATATTTAAACCTATAGGCGTCGCTTCACCGACAGAGTATGAAATATAGGCGTCGCTTAATAGACGGTATTGTATTTTTTTTTTTAATCACCTACAGGCCGTCGCTTAACTGACGGCTATAAGTGTTTTTTTTTTTTTAAATACAAATGCCAGATTAGCCTAAAAGACCATTGTAGAGTTGATAATTCGCTCCAACTGTTGGAAGGATTATCGGAGGGAATGGTCCTTAATCACATATTTATGTGTGTCCACTATTTTCTTAAAAGATAAAAACAAATGAAGTAGTTTACAAAATATGAAATGCCAATAACAATATTGATCTTCTCCTTAATTTTATGATAACATAGAACAACAAAAATGAAGACATGTGATTATATTCTTGTAAAAGATTAGACAAAAAGAGAAATACAAGAATCAGCCTTCTAGTCGAAGGTTTGAGACTACAAATTTACACAAGGACAAACTCTATTAGTAGATGTACTAGTAAAGAGAACAACTCTAGCTCACTAAATTTTGAACTTGAGTCACCATCATTGCAAGCACTCCACTGTGAAAGATTTGATAAGAAATAGGACATTTGTCTTGTTGGGAATATAATCTTGTTGTCCATATGACGAGCAAGCAAGAATACACTTGGTTAGACTAATAAGTAACGTGTTGGGAATATAATCTTGTTGTCCATATGACAGAAAAGCAAACATACACTTGGTTAGACTGGTGAGTAACGTGTTAGATATACCCATTATGCAAGCTGTTACTGTCTTTAAAAGGTAGCAATGATTTTGTCCTTGTATATATATTATGTAACACTATGCTCGCTAGAGAAAATTCTTTCAGTAGACAATATCCCTTTTCCATGTTGTACAATAAAATTAAGTCAAACAATCTTAATAAAGAACAAATTTCATATCATTTTCCTCAACCACTAATCTCATCCATAACAGAGCAATGTAGAAAATATTAAGTCTATTTTAGAACTACTTAGTCATTTTATTGGCCAAATCAATTCATATTTCTTAAGTCAGCATCAAATGCGAGAAATCCAAATTTATATACATAAGAGGAGACTCCGATCAGAAGAACATGTTTTTGAAATTGTAGCCTGTGAAGTAAGAACTTTATAGAGGACCACAAAGCTATGATTATTATATGTGAGGTATGTTACCAGGAAGGAGAAATGGGAAATGGTAATGAAATAAGAAAAGGTGGGGCAGAGGGTTTAGGGGTATAAAAAATGGTCTCTCTCCTGGCATCTTAGCATATTATGCATATAAGAAATAATTTATTGACTGTGTCTAAATACTTGCTTGAGACAATTCAAAGAGGAGTTTAAGCATGCAAGTGTAGCCTATAGGTGTGACATGGGCATGACAAAGATTTTGGTTGTTAGTGATGCACATAAGAATGTTCAGAGGTCCCATAAGACCAAATGAGCATTCACTCAACCCCATGACCCTTTAGAGTAACTAGTTACTACCTCAACATAGTCCTAAGCCCAATAATTTTATTGTAATGTCCTGTGTTTTTTTATTGGCAATTGTGCACAACATGATAGAAGAAGCATTCCACAGGCAAAGTGATTGAATTGATTATAGAAAAGTGAAGAGCAAGACAAGAGCAAGTTAGTCCGGGAATGGTGAAGACATACCTGGGCGCTGCCTGTCATATTGAGATTCAGATCAGAAAATATTTGGATGTGAGCATTACAAGCAGAACTGCAAATTGAAAGCTGCTTGTTGTAACCAACTTTTCACATGTAGATTCTTCCTTTTAGTACCTTTCACCTGCTCACTGGCCCTTTCCAAACTTTGTTAATTGTTATAGAATTCATCTTTCAATTAGATATCAATATGTTATTGATAACCAAACAATAACCTTTTCTACCAACGAATAAAGGTTTATTTGCAATTTTGATTTATAGTCTACTGAATAAAAAGTATATTGCACTGACTCCACGAAGATAAAGCATTAACCCAACTGTTTCATTGAAAGTACTGGTAAATGCCTCGTAGTCAGCCCTAAGCATCAATTTTACTTTTAGCTTCTGAATCAGCAGGATCTAGTTCCAGTAATACAGAAAAGTTTTAAAGTTGTGTGAGATAAGCATACGGAGTAGTTGGTATTGTTGCTTAATTGGAAATTTTACTTAGATCGATGCTCACCAAAGAAGTCTTTGAAAATTGAACCCAAGAGATGCAAGTCCTTCACCTAGTTTGTAGTTAAGACTTTTAAGGACTGGGAACCTTGGCTCAACATGGGGTAATAATGCATCCCACCAACCTTGACAACCAAACAAACTGAAATTCATTTTTGGAAAAAGCAACGCACAACAAAATTTACATGCAAGCAATCCCAGTCAGCAAGAAGATCAAAAAATATGGAAAAGTTTGCAGACATTGAATATGTTATGACCTTCATGTAACCATTCCAAGTGACCAGGGGATTTGTTCATTACTTTGTATCTGACTGAAGAAAAAAATTCCCAGTGATGTAACCTTATCCCTCTATCATGTCACAGACATCAACTTCTGGGATGAATATGCAAGTTTTCATACTTGCAATAAATTGAAACAGTGAATCAGTGAATCTCTGGGATGCTTTGTTTAATGCCTATATATCTGTATAAACCAGAAAAAAAAAAGTATTATTCTTAATGAAAACTAACTCCAAAAGCAAGCAAGCGACTGCAAAGCAAAGTAGACAAACTAACTAGAAACATTTTAAAGCAACAAGCCTAAAAAATGCAAGGAACCTACTTTGACACTAAGTAAAACTGAACAAGTGTAAAACAAAGTGCAAGCGAGAAAGTCAAACTGAATCTAAAACATAAATTCAAACTAACGTAGAAAAACAAATCAACCTGAAATTCCAGTGAAGGGTCTCATCATGATCAAACACCTTAGATTGCTCATTAAACTATGCAATCAAAGTGCCTAGAGTTTGGCCATAGTGCCTTTTGCAGAAAAAAGAAATCACAAATTGATCCTAATAAAATGAAGCGTTGTTCATGACAGGAGTTACTTTAGGGTAAATGTTAGGTGGCAAATATTTTTGTCCTGGGCATGAGTTAACTCACCCTGACAAAAAATACAATTACATATAATTAGAATTAGAACATAAACCTATTTGGAAGTAAGCTCCACAAATTAACTGTTAAACCTATAAACTACGAATATAAAATGAACAGACGTGAGAAGCCATATAAGCAACAAACACAGAGTCAAACTCTGCTATAAGATAATGTCAAATGCCTTTGCATGATGAACATTTAATCTTTATTCTTGTAAAAGATCATTTATTTTATCTACACATTAATATGTGCATTAGCTCATCCTAACAAAGAGAAAAGTTATTATTTCAAACGTAACAGCTTAAAAGCATATCAAAAAAGCATTTCCCTACAATTGGGAAAGCAAAACAAGCAATAGACCCATCATTCAGAATCCAGCTCAGCCATTTTTAGAAAATAAAAGACACAGTTTCATGGTGACTTGTATATAATTGCAGGCGCTTAGATATCTAGAAAAAGCATTGCTCTACAGTTCGAAAAGAAAAAAGACCAATAGGTCCATAACTTAGATTTCCAACTTAGCCATTTTGAAAAGGTAAAATTACTATTCTGTGGTAACTTTGAAGGAGGTGGTTGTTTTGTCCTAAATTTCTACATGTTCTGTGCAATTAAGCCAAACAAAACTCATAAATAATCATCACATAATTAGATTCCCACATTTGTAACTACAATAAACATCTACCTTAAAAAAATGTAGATATTCTTTGAGATACTAGACTTGTATATGACATTAATGTTTGGATAATGATAAAAAAAAACATGGTTTTCTCATTCTTATGACAACTTTAGGAAAGGGTTTTTGTTTTACAACATGCACTGGACAATAGTGAAATGAATATTGATCCTGAGTAGCTTGAGAAAGGTAACAATAATTATATGGTGCTTGCAAGAATTTAAAGGGGATTAATGAATTGAAAATTTTCAATGCAATTGTAGTTTGTTGAGCCATGGTTTAGTGTTAAGGTGTAGCACTTATCATAATGGTAAATCCAGTTCCAACACCAGAAGGAATACTCTTAAATCACTTTTCCTACAGGAAATGGGTTTCACACAGAGATTCAAAGAGTACCGATAGTATCAACAAACAACAGTGAGGGTTTGCTCTCTCAGGAATTTCATCAAACATATGGTGTGCAAACTATAAAGCCTACAGAGTGTTTTCCAGCCATACCTTAAAGGGATAATGATCTATCTTGTAGCAGAGGTACCATAGATTGGAAAAGAAGACAATCAAATCCTTGGTGTGTTTAAAGGAGTGTGACAGTAAAGAAAATAAGTGATAAGTTGGAGCACAGTTGGAGGATTGGTTCCACGATTTGAAGAATCCTTGTCCAAAGGATAAATTCCAGAAATTTCTTGTGTACTACGCTCAGATATGAAAGAAAGCATCTATCCTTATCGTTGGACCTGTGATTTTTGGCAGCATTCTTGGGTGATATTGGCCTAATGTCTGTCTCATATTTTACAGACATAAAAAATCCAGTTAAAGCTCAGGAAAGAAGGCATATTCTCAATAAAAATACAGCCTGCGACATATCCTTGAAGTAGAAAAAGGTCCTAGGTATCTCATCTATGTTCATCTCCAACAGAATATAATAAATAACAGAAGCTAAGAAATAACATCTTGAATGCTCTGATGTATTTGGGCAGTATTGGCATATGGTCATATTATACTTCCATCCCTGTTTGAAACTTTGAACATCCCACTGCATATTACAGGTCTTAGTCGTGATAGAAAGAATAGGTTGAATCCTTTTTCAGAGGTGATATATGCAATGCTTGAAGAGTTTCCCTTAGTTGTTACTTCACATAGAGAGATCTCTAATGTATGTTTGATGTGCTTTACTGATGAACCCTTCTAATTGGACCATTGGATGGACAGGGTTTTATCATAATGGGAATAAATTCTAGCTGTGATGAGCTAAGAGAAAATATCACAAAGAGCACAATAGCACAATAATTTGCTTATAGAGCCTGAAATTTGCATGTTTTCTGCTATTTCTGAAGAGAATCCTCCGAACCCTCATGGATCATAATAATTATGACCATGAAAACATCAAAAGCCGTTATCAACAGCTTCTTAGCTTAATTCATAGCATACAGGTAAATAATGCCCCCAAGTATTATAAAATGAGTGCACAACACAACATAAAGGCTGAGTGTTTTCCAACCATACCTTGAAGAGAGATTGTTCCAACAAATTTGCAGATTCAGTGCCCTCGACTGTGCCCCAAAACCTCAACCTCCACCAGCGATTCTGTGTACCGAAGCTGCTCTTCTCCTTGCCCGCGTTCTATTTGAACATTGTAACCAAAATAGGGCACACCCACACCCACACCCAGGATCGTAACGTTGCAATCCAGAGGAAAGAGGAAACGTGCTGTGCCAAAAAAAACTTTATCTTGCAACTGAAAAGCAGCTCGGATCAGTAGTTAACCTGTCGATGTGGCAGCTCGAAGGCAACCCATATTTTTTTTTCTGTAGTTAATTTGGTTTTTTTTTTGGCTTTTTCTGAAAAAACATTACCAAGGTAAAAAGTTTATAAAATAGTTGTCACAACACAGTCCTATCAAAAAAATAGGTCTGTCGATGTGGCAGCTCAAAGGTAGCCCATATATTTTTCTGGGAAAATTTCAGTTAATTTGATAATTTTTTTTTTGCTTTTTCGGAAAAAATATTTCCAAGGTAAAAAGTTTATAAAATAGTTGTCACAACATAGTGATATCCAAAAAATAGGATGTATACATTTGTTTGGTGCTTAATTTGACTAGAAGCCTATGCTATGTAGTAAGGGATCTTTTGAGGTTTTCAAATAATTTACCTAACATTCTAAACTTTGGTGTAGATTCTATGGACACTTTTGTGGTGGTGATATTTATTCATTCAAATCTCCCATGTGGCGTGGTAGCTATGGTGAAGTGGTGGTGATATTTAGTCATTCAAATATCCCATGTGGTGTGGTAGCTATGAAGGAATGTGCATTAATGTTGGGATTTGGGTGCAATCATTGTTGCATGGGAATGATTACATAGAGTTGATAGATGATTCAACTACAAATTATAATGTTATTTGGTAGATCGCATTTATCAACAAACAAGGCATAGAACACTACCCTCTATTCCCCTATGGAACTCTTCAAGGTTTCACTTCATTGATTTGAGATTTAAACATGAATGATCAAGGCTTTGAGGACCTTTCCCCACAAGTTGGTATGATTGGGAGTAGTAAGGATCTCACTTTCGTGTGTGGAGTCCTTTACACCGTGGAGTCCTTTCTTGAAATTGTTCAAGTTTACTTCATCCATGGACCTCAGAATATGAATCAACACTATACTTCCTAGGCTATGACATGGTGGCATGATCAATATTCTCTATTATAATGATAGGGATGGGGATATTATTGAAGTTGATTCCAACACAAATCCTTGATATTGGACCAATAAGTGAATTTGTAACATCAATGAGGACTTAATCTTGCCACTTTTTTATGGAGGCCTACGTGTACCCTTGGACTACAAGGAACCTAAAATGATGTAGGTCACCTTAGTGCTAAATGCAATCACAGTGATAGGATGGGGTAGTAGATCTATTTTCATTAATAGTTCATGCTCCATTAACAGTGAGAGGATGGACTCCAAAGTTGTTCATGCTCCATGTTAAGCAATGATTTCTTTCCCATGCCACTTTCCTTATTAATGCTTGCTTATAGTAGTGTTCTCTTTCCTTTTTTATTTTATTGTTCTATTGTTCTTAAACTACTTGGGATCATCTCTTTCAAGAATACAGATCCCACTACAAGAATGGAATACTTGCTAGATCTACCCATTTCAAGAACATAAGAAACTTCCATAACACAACTCTTAGTTTTGGCCATGTGCATTCAATGTGTTCTACAACATATCATTGGCGATATACCTCAATTTTGTGGAACTATAAATGGGAAATAAGCAGCAACCAATGCTCATGGGGTGGTCATATGTTGAAAGTGTAAATACATTTCCACCAAGACATTGACCTCAAGTGACTTCACTATATCCATTTTTTTTCATTTGTTAGTGTCTCTTCAACAATGAACTTCTTCCATATTGAACCTATCATTCTATATTTTTTTCATGGTCATTGCAGCAGGGTGATGTATCCAAAATGAATTGTGCAATTGTCACCCCTATGTATACTTCTTCAAATGATGCATTCTGCTAGCATAAATTGATAAACATGATCTAAGTTGGGAGAGGAAGCTCTTCCCCTTCATTTACGCCATGGAGTCATTTCTTGAAATTGTTCAAGTTTACTTCATCCACGGACCTCATAATGGGAATCAACACTATACTTCCTAGGATATGACATGGC
>LPNX010181941.1:54044-79981 GCA_001517045.1 Pseudotsuga menziesii | reverse complement strand
AGTATGGTAGTTTGAGTTTACTACTATTTATATCAGTACCATTCACTACCCTATACTTGAAATTTGTGTAACGAAACCTAGACTGCTAGTATGATTGCTAACATGGTATATGTCTATTGTTCTTAGAATTCATAAAAGAGCATGCAATACACAGACAGAGTCACTAGTTCTGATACCACTGGAAAGTCACCTAATTATATTTGGTTGATTTTTTATTTCTTTGATGATGAGTTTTTGGTTTAGGTGTTTTGTTAAACACTTTGTCAACATTGCACTAATACCGCTATAAAATCTCCCCCTCACTGATCTACTGTGGTAGTTTGATGAAAATTCATCATCCTAATATCTTCATGGACAACCCCAAAAATATCTTTATGGACAACCCCAAAATATGCAATATATTTCATGAAGGATATAACATGTAAAAAATTTGAATCCTTACATCCATTAAAGCACCAAACATGATCAAAATAATCTAGATCATAGTTTTTTATTTAATTTTCTAGAGATCTCGAGCAACCCGAGAATACAAATGGATCAACAAACCATGAAACCCAAGACATACCCCTTTAAAGAAAAATCCGAAAATGAATACCTCATACACATATCAATTGTGTGGAATCATAAAGATGAGCTTGAAACACTTCAAATTGATGTCTGTTCACCTCTACACCCAACAATATCTTTAAATCTCCAAAGGAGCAAGGGCTTTGTCCCTCCATTGAATCACCATGTGAGAAGAAAAATATGCTATAAGAATATCCCACAAATGTCATAGATGTAGAAAGACTACAAATTCCATGAAATGGACTTTATTTCCATCAAGAACACCAAAATGTTACTTCTCAAACTAACATGTTTGATTAAAGCAAAAAAGAACAATGCTAGCCGAATCACAAGTTAGAGAGGTTACCCACTATCACCTCAATAACTTCCTTCCTACATTTTATGTTGGCTCTTATTCAACTCAATGGAGGACTCTGTATGATAGGAATGCTAGTCTATGACATTGAAGGACAAGGTAATGTAAAGAGATAGCTTAGCAAAGGTTTGTCTTTTTTACTGTATAGTAAAATAAACTTCCTCCCTACACTTTTATGTTGGCTCTTCTCCGACTAAGGGAGGATTCGATATGATAGGAATGTTAGGCTATGACAATGAAGGACACATGGTAATGTAAAGATATAACTTAGCAAAGGTTTGTCTTTTTGGTTTTATAGTAAAATAAAGGTTGATGGGAGGACCAAAAAGACTAATGCCAATCCAACAAGGGGCAATAAAATCAAGGGGTGAGTCCAAGAGAGGACAAGATCGTTAATGTTTAGGGAAATTAGGGTTTCATACACATACCATAATGAAACCCTAACATGGTGAAAAACGAATGTAGAAATTATCTAGGAGGGACTAAGAAAGTACCACATCAAAACATTGTTGATTAGGGTGTTAATTATGTAATGAAGTATTATTAGTAACGACTCTAGAAAGATGATAAAAGAAATTTAATATATTCATGCGTAAGAAATATAATGGAAATAGAGGAAATACTTCACAATAAAATCCTTCCAATTTGGTAAATAACACTTTTAGTTGGTTCTAATTAGATAAGTTCTCATAGTTTCACAAATCACCAAAAATATTGAGAAATAGGAAAAATAAACCACACTTTGAGTGGAGAAGAAACCCTTATGCTTCAATATGCAACAAAAATGATATGTCCATTAAGTTCCAAGAGGGAGAGAACTCTCAAAATCTAACCATGACAAATGAAGGAGAGAGCAAATCCTTATATAGCTTTAAGCTCCTCTTACTTCCACAATAGAATAATAGTAAAACCCTAGCGTAGGATGAAGTACACAAACCAAAACACTCCTAGAGACTCTAAAAACATCCATGAAACAAGGTGGTCAAATAAAAAAGAAATGATGGTGAACCCACCCTATATCTTGGGTTCGACCCTCCTACATCCAACTAAATGTGAAACATACTCCACAAATAATGTGTAGGAGACTTCGAAATGAGGGCGCTAGCTCCAAATGGGGCTTAACAAATCTCCATATGTGGAACACTCCTCCAAAAGTAGAGAAAACCCTCTAAATATGAACACTACATCAAAGATAACATGAAATGATGTGGAAAACACACCCCAATGGTGAACACACACCAAGAAAATCCCAAAAAGGCATGAAAAAAACCCTAGAAAGGTGGACACTACCTCCAAAAAAGCATAAATTTTGCCTCAAATGTGAATGGCCTCCATCAAATGAGCTCAAAAAAGGCTAAGCAATCCATCAAATATGGCATGGGAAGGCAATCAAACCATCCAACAGTGAGCACCCCCTTAAACAAGGGCTACATGAGCATGAAAGAAACCTCCAACATGGACACTCCTCAAAACAAGGCATGGATGAATGACAAATCAATCTCCAAAGAAGGGCACTATATTGTTTGACTACACCAAGGGTCAAGATTCAACATATGTTCAAATTATTCCCACATATCAACCAACTCCTCAAGCCGAGTACAAGGGCTAGATCCATAAAACAAGGGGCTAATTTTCTAAACCTTCAATCAAAGGCTCGTTTCTTAATAGGTCACCAAACTTTAAAAGTAGGAAACGACCTCAAGGTATGTGCAATGAGTACCCACATGAAAGATGCTCACATACTAGCTAATGATATTTCATCTACTTGGAATGATGCCTACTCTTTGAGTTGCCACATTGACAAACCTATTTTTTTTTATAGGACTGTGTTGTGACAACTATTTTATAAAAAATTTACCTTGGTAATGTTTTTTCGGAAAAAGCCAAAAAAAATACCAAATTAACTGCCGGGAAAAATATATGGGTTTCCTTCGAGCTGCCACATCGACAGGTTAACTACTGATCCGAGCTGCTTTTCAGATGCAAGATACAATTTTTTTTGGCACAACACGTTTCCTTTTTCCTCTGGATTGCAACGTTACGATCCTGGGTGTGGGTGTGGGTGTGCCCTATTTTGGTTACAATGTTCAAATAGAACGCGGGCAAGGAGAAGAGCAGCTCAGGTACACAAAATCGCCGGTGAAGGTCGAGGTTTTGGGGCACTGAATCTGCAAATTTGTTGGAACAATCTCTCTTCAAGGTATGGTTGGAAAACACTCAGCCTCTATGTTGTGTTGTTCACTCATTTTATAATACTTGGGGGCATTCTTTACCTGTATGCTATGAATTAAGCTAAGAAGCTGTTGATAATGGATTTTGATGTTTTCATGGTCATAATTATTATGATCCGTGACGGTTCAGAGGCTTCTCTTCAGAAATAGCAGAAAACATGCAAATTTCAAGCTCTATAAGCAAATTATTGTGCTATTGTGCTCTTTGTGATATTTTCTCTTAGCTCATCACAGCCAGAATTTCTTCCCATTATGATAAAACCCTGTCCATCCAATGGTCCAATTAGAAGGGTTCATCAGTAAAGCACATCAAAAACACATTAGAGATCTCTCTATGTGAAGTAACAACTAAGGGAAACTCTTCAAGCATTGCATATATCACCTCTTAAAAAGGATTCGACCTATTCTTTCTATCACGACTAAGACCTGTAATATGCAGTGGGATGTTCAAAGTTTCAAACAGGGATGGAAGTATAATATGACCATATGCCAAGACTGCCCAAATACATCAGAGCATTCAAGATGCTATTTCTTAGCTTCTGTTATTTCTTAGATTCTGTTGGAGATGAACATAGATGAGATACCTAGGACCTTTTTCTACTTCAAGGATATGTCATAGGCTATATTTTTATTGAGAATATGCCTTCTTTCCTGAGCTTTAACTGGATTTTTTATGTCTGTAAAATCTGAGACAGACATTAGGCCAATATCACCCAAGAATGCTGCCAAAAATCACAGGTCCAACGATAAGGATAGATGCTTGCTTTCATATCTGAGCTTAGTACACAAGAAATTTCTGGAATTTATCCTTTGGACAAGGATTCTTCAAATCGTGGAACCAATCCTCCAACTGTGCTCCAACTTATCACTTACTTTCTTTACTGTCACACTCCTTTAAACACACCAAGGATATGATTGTCTCCTTTTCCAATCTATGGTACCTCTGCTACAAGATGGATCATTCTCCCTTTAAGGTATGGCTGGAAAACACTCTGTAGACTTTATAGTTTGCACACCATATGTTTGATGAAATTCCTGAGAGAGAAAACCCTCACTGTTGTTTGTTGATACTATCGGTACTCTTTGAATCTCTGTGTGAAACCCATTTCCTGTAGGAAAAGTGATTTAAGAGTATTCATGCTGGTGTTGGAACTGGATTTACCATTATGATAAGTGCTACACCTTAACACTAAACCATGGCTCAACAAACTACAATTGCATTGAAAATTTTCAATTCATTAATCCCCTTTAAATCCTTGCAAGAACCATATAATTATTGTTACCTTTCTCAAGCTACTCATGATCAATATTCATTTCACTATTGTCCAGTGCATGTTGTAGAACAAAAACCCTTTCCTAAAGTTGTCATAAGAATGAGAAAACCGTGTTTTTTTTATCATTATCCAAACATTAATGTCATATACAAGTCTAGTATCTCAAAGAATATCTACATTTTTTTAAGGTATATGTTTATTCTAGTTACAGATGTGGGAATCTAATTATGTGATGATTATTTACGAGTTGTGTTTGGCTTAATTGCACAGAACATGTAGAAATTTAGGACAAAACAACCACCTCCTTCAAAGTTACCACAGAATAGTAATTTTACCTTTTCAAAATGGCTAAGTTGGAAATCTAAGTTATGGCCCTATTGGTCTTTTTGCTTTTCGAACTGTAGAGCAATGCTTTTTCTAGATATCTAACCGCTTGTAATTATATACAAGTCACCATGAAACTGTGTCTTTTATTTTCTAAAAATGGCTGAGCTGGAGTCCGAATGATGGGTCTATTGCTTGTTTTGCTTTCCCAATTGTAGGGAAATACTTTTTGGATATGCTTTTAAGCTGTTACCTTTGAAATAATAACTTTTATATTTGTTAGGATGAGCTAATGCACATATTAATCTGTAGATAAAATAAATGATCTTTTACAAGAATAAACCTTGTTTTCATCATGCAAAGGCATTTGACATTATCTTATAGTAGAGTTTGAGTCTGTGTTTGTTGCTTATATGGCTTCTCACGTCTGTTCATTTTATATTCGTAGTTTATAGATTTAACAATTAATTTGTGGAGCTTACTTCCAAATAGGTTTATGTTCTAATTCTAATTAGATGTAATTGTATTTTTTGTCAGGGTGAGTTAACTCATGCCCAGGAAAAAAATATTTGCCACCTAACATTTACCCTAAAGTAAATCCTGTCATGAACAATGCTTCATTTTATCAGGATCAATTTGTCATTTCTTTTTTCTGCAAAAGGAACTATGGGCAAACTCTAGGCACTTTGATTGCACAGTTTAATGAGCAATCTAAGGTGTTTGATCCTGATGAGACCCTTCACTGGAATTTCAGGTTGATTTGTTTTCCTACGTTAGTTTGAATTTATGTTTCAGATTCAGTTTGACTTTCTCGCTTGCACTTTGTTTTACACTTGTTCAGTTTTACTTAGTGTCAAAGTAGGTTCCTTGCATTTTTTAGGCTTGTTGCTTTAAAATGTTTCTAGTTAGTTTGTCTACTTTGCTCTGCAGTCTCTTGCTTGCTTTCAGAGTTAGTTTTCATTAAGAATAATAATTTTTTTTCTGGTTTATGCAAATATATAGGCATTAAACAAAGCATCCCAGAGATTCACTGATTCACTGTTTCAATTTCTTGCAAGTATGAAAACCTGCATATTCATCCCAGAATTTTATGTCTGTGACATGATAGAGGGATAAGGTTACATCACTGGGACTTTTCTTCCCCAGTCAGATACAAAGGAATGAACAAATCCCCTGGTCACTTGGAACTGTTACACGAAGGTCATAACATATTCAATGTCTGCAAAATTTTCCATATTTTTTGATCTCCTTGCTAACTGGGATTGCTTGCATGTAAATTTTGTTGTGCGTTGCTTTTTGAAAAAATGAATTTCAGTTTGTTTGGTTTTCAAGGTTGGTGGGATGCATGATTACCCCATGTTGAGCCAAGGTTCCCAGTCCTTAAAAGTCTTAACTACAAACTAGGTGAAGGACTTGCATCTCTTGGGCTATACTGTTCGATAATACTTGGTCGTTTCCTCTGTTCCTCTATTTCTTTGTGTTTCCTTGTAAAACTTTTTCTTGCATCTTTTACTCTGTTTTCGTTCTTCTATCATTCCCTCGTACAATGTGGCCCTAAATTCTCGTTGGTTTTTTGACCTTCACCCACACTAGCTCATGGGGACCACATGGCATTGCTTATACCTATGATATGACGCACCTCTAAAGCATTTTCCCACCAACACCAGGAATGATGAACTCAAAATATGTCAATTCCTCAAATGCTTTAAAGTCCCTAGTTATATCGTGCTTTTTGGAAACATCAAAGACACATGGATATGGAAGGTTCTAATGGTTTTTTATTTGATTATCTAACATGTATAGTAGATTTGAATTTTTTTATTGTCAAGCTTTTATTTGGAAAGCTCTTTGAGAATCGTTCAATTAAATTTTGATGAATTGCATCGGACAATTTCCAGATAATGTTGTTGAAAAAGGTAGTGTCAAGAAAGTTAATTAGATGATCTAGCTAGATGTCAATGCAGAACAGGTGCTGCTTTCACTTGAGGTTTGTAAATCTTGCCTAATTAGCATATCACTAGATAATAGGAGATTTGTTGAGCACTCAGTTGCTAGTAATGGCTGATCTTGTTGTCCATAAGGGTGGTTGTCATTGTGGACGTGTGAGGTGGCAAGCATGTGCGCCTGTTGACATCGTAGCCTTGAAATCAATTGCTCTAATTTCTCCATACGTGGCCTCAGCCCGTTTAAGGTCCCAGAATGTAATTTCCAGTTGCAAGAAGAATCTAAAGAGTGGCTAACAACCTACAAAATAAAGGGCAAAAAATAACACAATAAAATACATTTTGAAACCCATCAAATGAAATAGAGAAAAGCTGACGAGGCTAACATGTTCCAAATGAAGATCTCTGGCATTAGATTGCGGTGATTCATTTTTTTATATTATGCAGCAGATATTAATGTGGATTCAAGTTGATCAATGAATGTAAACTTTATCAAAAACTATTGCTCCTCTTGTCAGAGAAAATTATAAAGAAGAATGCAATAAATGCATATCATACTGAGAATGCCAATAACAGTCTACTAAGAATCTGCAATAAACGCATATCACACTGATCATGGTAAAGAAGAGTACAATAAATGCATATCAAAATGGGAATGCCAATACCCTGCTCATGGTTTACAAAATTATCTTCCATGAAGTTCTCTAACTGTTTAAGTTCAGTCCAGGCCATTCAAGGAGGACATTCTCAGGTTCTGTGTTGATATATTCACATGGTTGATGATGGTGGTGCTAGCTCCTCTTTTACTTCTAGTGCAAAGTAGCCTGTGTCTTCTTCTGTCTTGGCCTAGACCTCTAGTAAACTTGGTTGCCAAACTTTGGAGCTGTGCAAAACTGTGGGCTTGATAATGCTATCCAAGAGCTCCATCTTAGATGGGATGTCTTGAAAGAGGTGATGAACAAAATATATGAAAAACATGGGAGGATAAAATAATGTTTCCTTTTGTATTTCAAAAATTGTGTTCAATTTTCAAAGACTTCTTTGGTGAGCATCGATCTAAGTAAATTTTCCAATTAAGCAACAGTACCAACTGCTCTGTATGCTTATCTCACACAACTTTAAAACTTTTATGTATTACTGGAACTGGATCCTGCTGATTCAAAAGCTAAAAGTAAAATTGATGCTTAAGGCTGACTACGAGGCATTTACCAGTACTTTCAGTGAAACAGTTGGGTTAATGCTTTATCTTCGTGGAGTCAGTGCAATATACTTTTTATTCAGTAGACTATAAATCAAAATTGCAAATGAACCTTTATTCGTTGGTAGAAAAGGTTATTGTTTGGTTATCAATAGCATATTGATATCTAATTGAAAGATGAATTCTATAGATAAATATTACTGTCAAATTTGGGTAGCTTTTAATCACTTTCAGGAGTTGTTTTACTGACTGCATGAAGATTCAATTAGAGTCTATATCATAGAGAATAATCATGATTTTTGTGTAGATGACTTGTTTCCATGGGGTGAAAGAGTGCTGATGTTTTCAAACATGGGTAGGAAGTCACATAACAGTATTTGATGTTTAACAATGGAAAACTTTTGTTTGGTCCCAAGGTTAGTCTTGTGGTGGTAAAAGAGTGGTTTTAGGTGAGAAGGACAGGGAGCAAAGTTGTTTTTAGACCCTAAAATGTTTGTTGCTTTTAACTGTTATTATCTTTCAAAGAAGTTGTTTGGATCATATTGAGTTGGGCTAAAGTAGATTGTGGTTCCAGTATTTCATGGAAAATGCTTCCTGTATGTCATGGGTATCGGTTTTTTGGATTGAGTGATATGCTGGTGCATTACAATCAGGTTTGAGGAAATTTGATAGGCTTTCATCAATCTGAAGATGAAATGTTACACATCTCGAGATTGTAGGGATTTTCTGTCATTCTTCTACTTAATAGTATGAGTCAAACTTTGTGGTGTTCACTGGTTTTAGTGGCTCATATCTTGCTTCACTTTATCTCACTGTTAACAGTATGAGTCAAACTTTGTGGTGTTCACTGGTTTTAGTGGCTCATATCTTGCTTCCAATTTAGAAAATTTACAAAAGCGATAGACCTACATACACTCTAATAGAGATAACAATTAACAAAGTTTGGAAAGGGCCAGTGAGCAGGTGAAAGGTACTAAAAGGAAGAATCTACATGTGAAAAGTTGGTTACAACAAGCAGCTTTCAATTTGCAGTTCTGCTTGTAATGCTCACATCCAAATATTTTCTGATCTGAATCTCGATATGACAGGAAGCGCCCAGGTATGTATTCACCATTCCCGGACTAACTTGCTCTTGACTTGCTCTTCACTTTTCTATAATCAATTCAATCACTTTGCCTGTGGAATGCTTCTTCTATCATGTTGTGCACAATTGCCAATAAAAAAACACAGGACATTACAATAAAATTATTGGGCTTAGGACTATGTTGAGGTAGTAACTAGTTACTCTAAAGGGTCACGGGGTTGAGTGAATTCTCATTTGGTATTATGGGACCTCCCAACATTCTTATGTGCATCACTGACAACCAAACTCTTTGTCATGCCCATGTCACACCTATAGGCTATACTTGCATGCTTAAACTCCTGTTTGAATTGTCTCAAGCAAGTATTGAGACACAGTCAATAAATTATTTCTTATATGCATAATATGCTAAGATGCTAGGAGAGAGACCATTTTTTATACCCCTAAACCCTCTGCCCCACTTTTTCTTATTTCATTACCATTTCCCATTTCTCCTTCCTGGTAACATACCTCACATATAATAATCATAGCTTTGTGGTCCTCTATAAAGTTCTTACTTCACATGCTACAATTTCAAAAACATGTTCTTTTGATCGGAGTCTCCTCTGATGTATATAAATTTGGATTTCTGGCATTTGATGCTGACTTAAGAAATATGAATTTCTTTGGCCAATAAAATGACTAAGTAGTTCTAAAATAGACTTAATATTTTGTACATTGCTCTGTTATAGATGAGATTAGTGGTTGAGGAAAATGATATGAAATTTGTTCTTTATTAAGATTGTTTGACTTAATTTTATTGTACAACATGGAAAAGGGATATTGTCTAGTGAAAGCATTTTCTCTAGCACGCATAGTGTTACATAATATATATACGAGGACAAAATCATTGCTACCTTTTAAAGACAGTAACAGCTTACATAATGGGTATATCTAACACGTTACTCACCAGTCTGACCAAGTGTATGTTTGCTTGTCTATCATATGGAGAACAAGATTATATTCCCAACACGTTACTTATTAGTCTGACCAAGTGTATTATTGCTTTCCCGTCATATGGACAACAAGATTATATTCCCAACAAGACAAATGTCCTATTTCTTATCAAATCTTTCACAGTGGAGTGCTTGCAATGATGGTGACTCAAGTTCAAAATTTAGTGAGCTAGAGTTGTTCTCTTTACTAGTACATCTACTAATAAAGTTTGTCCTTGTGTAAATTTGTAGTCTCAAACCTTTCACTAGAAGGTTGATTCTTGTATTTCTCTTTTTGTCTAATCTTTTACAAGAATAGAATCACGTGTCTTCATTTTTGTTGTTTTATGTTATCATAAAATTAAGGAGAAGATCAATATTGTTATTGGCATTTCATATTTTGTAAACTAGTTCATTTGTTTTTATCTTTTAAGAAAATAGTCGACACATATAAATCTGTGATTAAGGACCATTCCCTTCGATAAGCCTTCCAACAGTTGGAGCGAATTATCAACTCTACAATGCTCTTTTAGGCTACTCTGGCATTTGTATTTTAAAGAAAAAAACACTTATAGCCATCGGTTAACCGACGGCCTGTAGGTGATTTAAAAAAAAAAATACAATACCATCGGTTAAGCAACGCCTATATTTTATACTCCATCGATTAAGCGACACCTGTAGGTGTAAATATTTTTTTTTAAATTTCGTAACCGTCTCTTAACCGACGCTTATGTTTTCATACTCCGTAGGTTAAGCGACGCCTGTAAGTGTAGAACCGACAGCCATGCTGTTGAAGCGACGGCCTATAAGTGTCGGATAACCGATGATTTACATTTAACCGATGGTAAACTAAATGGTCGCTTAATCGACGGATTGGAAAGATGTCGGATAACCGACGAAAATCCACTGACGCTTAAAAAAATCATAGTGTCGCACATGCGACAGGGAAGTGTCGAAAATTCGACAATACGACCATCGAATTTTTGGTCGAAATGTAGTAGTGAATCGATTCGCTGGGGACCTCTATGGGAAGACTCAGAGCACGTTTGGAAAATTAGGAGAAGCTCCTGCAAGAAACAACCAAAGCAGGAGAGCAAACGTGGGACCTTCTCAACAAAGATTTAAGGAAGTTTCAAGCAGATCATGAGGCCTCAACAGAGAATTTAGAAGACTTCAAAGAAGAGACTCACACCAGCTTCAAAGACGCTGCAAATATCCAAGGAGACTTTGGAAAACACATCAGTGCACTGGAAACTGATGTCTCCAAATTGATGGCCAAAATTGGCAAATGAAAAGCACAATGATGGGTGTCTGTAGTCCCTTATTTCATGCTGCTTCCTTCTCTTCATCTCTGCCATAGTTTCTTTGCTGCTTTAATTTTTCTGTAATCAAGCCATTTGGAGCTTTGGATACCTAGATCCTTTTTGAGTTAGCTCAGCTATGAAGCACTGTAACTATGTCAAAGCCCGCGGTCGCTGTTTTACCGAAATCAATCTAATCTACCACTATGTTTTAGTCAAAAAAAAAACAATGTGGCTGTGTTAGATGGAAAACTACCTTATGAAAGCTAACATACATTAGCTTTACTAACCCTGCAATGTTTTAAGAACAAAAACTAACTTTAGCTAGATTTCCATCATTGTGCATTGTGATTGATGACAATGTGGTTGTGCTAGATGAAAAACTACATTATAAAATCTAACACACATTAGATTTCACTCATCATGCAATGATTTAAGGACAAAAGCTAACTCCAGCTTGATTTCCATCACGGTGGAATGTGATCAATGATGATGTGTTGTGTTAGATGGAAAACTACGTTATGAAAGCTAACACACATTATCTTTCACTCATTGTGCCATGTTGTTAGAAGGAAAGCTAACTCCAGCTATATTTGCATCATGGTGTAATGTATTTGATGACATTGTGGCTGTGTTAGATAGAAAACTACCTTACAAAAGCTAACACACATTAGTTATTACTCACCATGCAACATTTTAAGAACGAAAGCTAACTCTAGCTAGATTTCCAAAATGGCGCATTTTGATTAATGATAGTGTGGTTGTGTTATATAGAAAACTACATTATAAAAGTTAACACACATTAGATTTCACTCATCGTGTAAAGATTTAATGTTGAAAGCTAACTCCAGCTAGATTTCCATCATGGTGCAATGTCACAATGTGGTTGTGTTAGATGAAAAACTACCTTATGAAAGCTAATACACATTAGCTTTCACTTATTGTGCCATATTGTTAAAATAAAGCTAATTCCAACTAGATTTTCATCATGGTGTAATGAGCTAACACACATAAGCTTTCATTTATAGTGCCATGTTGTTAGAAGCAAAGCTAATTCCAACTAGATTTTAAACATCGTGTAATGTATTTGATGACAATGTAGTTGTGTTAGATGAAAAACTACATTATGAAGGCTAATAGACAATAGCTTTACTCACCGTGTAATGGTTTAATAACGAAATCTAACTTCAGCTAGATTTCCATCATGGTGCATTGTGATTGATGATAATGTGGTTGTGCTAGATGAAAAATACACTATGAAAGCTTACACACATTAGATTTCACTCACCGTGCAACGATTTAAGGATGAAAGCTAACTCCAGCTAGATTTCTAACACGGTGCAATGTGATTGATGACAATGTGGTTGTGTTATATAAAAAAATACCTTATGATAGCTAACACACATTAGTTTTCACTCATTATCCCCTATTGTTAAAATGAAAGCTAACTCCAGCTAGATTTCTATCATGGTGTAATGAGCTAACACACATAAGCTTTCTGTTATAGTGCCATGTTGTTAGAAGGAAAGATAACTCTAGCTAGATTTCCATCATGGTGTACTGTATTTGATGACAATGTGGTTGTGTTAGATGGAAACTACCTTATAAAAGCTAACAGACATTAGCTTTACTCAGCGTGCAATGTTTGAAGAACGAAAGCTAACTCCAGCTAGATTTCCATCATGGTGTGTTGTGATTGATGACAATGTGGTTGTGCTAGATGAAAAAATACGCTATGAAAGCTTACACATTAGATTTCCCTCACCATGCAACTATTTAATGATGAAATCTAACTCCAGCTAGATTTCCAAAACGACGCAATGTCCTTGATGACAATGTGGTTTTATTACATAGAAAACTCCCTTATGAAAGTGAACACACATTAGGTTTCACTAATCATGCCATGTTAAAATAAAAACTAACTCTAGCTAGATTTTCATCATGGTGTAATGAGCTAACACACATAAGCTTTCCCTTATAGTGCCATGTTTTTAGAAGGAAAGTTAACTCAAGCTAGATTTCCATCACAGTGTAATGTATTTGATAACAATGTGGCCGTGTTAGATGGAAAACTACCTTATGAAAGCTAGCATACATTAGTTTTACCCATTGTGCAATGTTTTAAGAATGAAATCTAACTCAAGCTAGATTTTCATCATGGTGCATTGTGATTGATGACAATATGGTTGTGCCAGATGTAAAACAACATTATGAATACTAATATACCTTAGATGTCACTTACCGTGCAATGATTTAAGGACGAAATCTAACTCTAGCTAGATTTTCATCATGGTGCAATGTGATCGATGACGATGTGGTTGTGTTAGATGGAAAAGTACCTTATGAAAGCTAACGCACATTAGATTTCACTCATTGTCCAATGTAGTTAGAAGAAAAGTTAACTCCAGCTAGATTTCCATCATGGTACATTGTGATTGATGACAATGTGGTCATGCTAAATGGAAAAATACCCGATGAAGACTTACACACATTAGATTTCACTAACCATGCAATGATTTAAGTATTAAAGCTAACTCCAGCTAGATTTCCATCACGGTGCAATGGTGGTGCAATGTGATTGATGATGATGTGGTTTTTTTGGAAATCTAACTCCAGCTAGATTTCCAAAACGACGCAATGTCCTTGATGACAATGTGGTTTTATTACATAGAAAACTCCCTTATGAAAGCAGACCCACATTAGTTTTCACTAATCATGCCATGTTGTTAAAATAAAAGCTAACTCCAGCTAGATTTTCATCATGGTGTAATGAGCTAACACACATAAGCTTTTCCTTATAGTGCCATGTTGTTAGAAGGAAAGCTAACTCAAGCTAGATTTCCATCACGGTGTAATGTATTTGATAACAATGTGGCCATGTTAGATGGAAAAATACCTTATGAAAGCTAGCATACATTAGTTTTACTCAGTGTGCAATGTTTTAAGAATGAAAGCAAATTCAAGCTAGATTTTTATTATGGTGCATTGTGATTGATGACAATATGGTTGTGCAAGATGTAAAACTACATTATGAATACTAACACACATTAGACATCACTTACTGTGCAATGATTTAAGGATGAAATCTAACTCTAGCTAGATTTCCATCATAGTGCAATGTGATCAATGACGATGTGGTTGTGTTAGATGAAAAACGACCTTATGAAAGCTAACACATATTAGATTTCACTTATTGTCCCATGTAGTTAGAAGAAAAGTTAACTCCAACTAGATTTCCATCATGGTACATTGTGATTGATGACAATGTGGTCGTGTTAGATGAAAAATACCCGATGAAGGCTTACACACATTAGATATCACTCACCATGCAATGATTTAAATATTAAAGCTAACTCCATCTAGATTTCCATCACGGTGCAATGTGATTGATGACGATGTGGTTCTTTTGAAAATCTAACTCCAGCTAGATTTCCAAAATGATGCAATGTCCTTGATGACAATGTGGTTTTATTACATAGAAAACTCCCTTATGAAAGTGGACACACATTAGTTTTCACTAATCGTATCATGTTGTTAAAATAAAAGTTAACTCCACCTAGATTTTCATCGTGGTGTAATGAATTAGCACACATAAGCTTTCCCTTATAGTGCCATGTTGTTAGAAGGAAATCTAACTCAAGCTATATTTCCATCACGGTGTAATGTATTTGATAACAATGTGGCCGTGTTAGATGGAAAACTACCCTATGAAAGCTATCATACATTAGTTTTACTCATTGTGCAATGTTTTAAGAATGAAAGCTAACTCAAGCTGGATTTTCATCATGGTGCAATGTGATTGATGACAATATGGTTGTGCCAGATGTAAAAATACATTATGAATACTAACACACATTAGATGTCACTTACCGTGCAATGATTTAATGATGAAATCTAACTCTAGCTAGATTTCCATCATGGTGCAATGTGATCAATGACGATGTGGTTGTGTTAGATGGAAAAGTACCTTATGAAAGCTAACGTACATTAGATTTCACTCATTGTCCAATGTAGTTAGAAGAAAAATTAACTTCGGCTAGATTTCCATCATGGTAAATTGTGATTGATGACAATGTGGTCGTGCTAGATGGAAAAATATCCGATGAAGGCTTACACACATTAGATTTCACTCACAGTGCAATGATTTAAATATTAAAGCTAACTCCAGCTAGATTTCCATCACGGTGCAATGTGATTGATGACGATGTGGTTTTTTTAGATGGAAAACTATCTTACAAAAGCTAACTCACATTAGCTTTCACTTATCATGCCATGTTAGTAGGAAACTAACTCCAGCTAGATTTCCATCATGGTGCAATGAGCTAACACACATAATCTTTTACTCATCGTGCCATGTACTTAAAAGGAAATCTAACCCCAGCTAGATTTTCATAATGGTGAAATGAGCCAACACACATAAGCTTTTACTCATTGTGCCATCTTCTTAGATAGAAAAATACCTTACGAAGGTAACACACATTAACTTTCACTTATCGTGCCATGTAGTTAGAAGAAAAACTAACTCCAGCTAGATTTTCATCATGGTGTAATGAGTTAACACACATGGCTTTTACTCATCGTGCCATGTTGTTAGAAGGAAAACTGACTCTAGCTAGATTTGCATCATGGTGTAATGTATTTGATGAAAATGTGTCTATTTTAGATGGAAAAATACTTTATGAAAACTAACACACATTAGCTTTCACTCACCATGCAATTTTTTAGGAACAGAACCTAACTCCAGTTAGATTTTCATCATGGTGCAATGCGACTGATGACAATGTGGTTGTGTTATATGGAAAACTACCTTATAAAAGATAACACACATTAAATTTCACTTATCATGCAATGGTTTAAGAACAAAATCTAACTCCAACTAGATTTCCATCATGGTGCAATGTGATTGATGACAATGTGGTTGTGCTAGATGAAAAACTACCCTATGAAACCTAACACACATTGTGTATTGTTTGAAGAATGAAAACCAACTCCATCTATATATCCATCATGATACAATGTGATTGAGGACATTGTGGTTCTGTTAAATAGAAACTACCTTATGAAAAATAACACATTTTTTTCACTCATCATGCCAAGTTGTTAGAGCAAAAGCTAACTCCAACTTAATTTTTGTCATGGTCATGGAGTTAGCTTTCGCTCTAACAACTTGGCACGATGAGTGAAAGCAAATATCATGGAGTTATCTTTCTCTCTAACAAATTGACATGTATGTTCAGATAGAATCTTTTATTTGATGACAATGTGGTTGTGCTAGATAGAAAACTACCATAAGAAAGCTAACACATTAACTTTCATTCGCCATGCAATTTTATTATAAGGTAAACTAACTCGAAATAAATTTGCATAATGGTGCAATGTATTTGATCATAATGTGGTTATGTTGGATGAAAAATTACCTTATGTAAGCTAACACTATGATTAGCTATTATCATGAGCCATTTAATGATCATCATGCTTAGCTATTATAATGACCTCCACAATTGTTTTTGTACATATACTTACAAATAGAATGATGCGTGCATTTATAATATTTTTGAATTCATGTTTTTTTCAATAATTAGAAATTGTGGTAATAGTTTTTTTTTCCAGAAACAATGGAGTTTGATGCGAGTAAAATTGCAAAAGAAGCGACTTCAAAAGGTTAGATTTCTTTATCTTCTTCATCTGTATGAATTGAGATGTTATAAAATATGTTTTCATATTACTCTTTAATTGATGATTTTAATTGTTTTCGAAAATACCGTAATATTTTCTACAAATGTTTTCAGATGCTAAGAACCATGATGCAAATGAAGTTTCAATGAAATCATCAAGGAAAAGAAAGAATACAAATATGACACTACAAAAGTCTCCAACAGTTGGTATAGCATTTTGAAATTTAGCTATTTACAAATATTTATACTATATTCTAGTATGCAATTTCACACTAGCTGAACTTTGATATATCATTATGTGGGTAGTAAACTTCCATAGCACATAAACTTCCTTGTTCTTCTGCATGTGAATGAAAAATTCTTTGTTCTTCTGCATGTGAATTAAAATGATGTATTATATGGTAGATTATTAATGTTTGATATTTCATGTTTTCTTTAACCATTGCAAAAAAAATTTTCTACTATTGTTTCCAGATACTATTTAATCTGATGCAAATGAAACTACAATTAAAGTATCTAAGAAAAAATGAAAAGCAAGTGGTACACAATCAAAGCCTACTCAAGTTGGTATGGTAGTTTTATATCTTATTTATTCTAATTTAGTATTGTTAGACTATATGATATTTTCAAATTTTAATAGAATATTAAATGACGATATTTATAATTATGATTTCATTTTGATTTATGTTAATAATTTCTTATTCTCGTTTTCAGAATTGCTAAGTTCAAAAGCAAGTGAAATGCCACATCCATCAATCATGCAACGATAAAGACTTCATTCAAGTCAAAATATTATGAATGCACCAATTTCTACTTCTACTTTTCAAATGATTAGAAAGTATAATACATCTAATGAATATGAGTTTGTGGGAGATTGGTATGTTTAGATAGAATGTCCTCCAAATATGTTCCCTGATATGTGTCTGTTTGGATCCATAGGTGAAAAAGATCCAATTATATTAGGGATAGTTTTTAATTGTTATGCTCATGGTGAGACTAACATTGTCTTTCAAGTGGAGACTATCAATGGACAAGAAGTAAAATTAGTCTCTTGTCTAGTGAAGTACACAAAATTTAGACCAGATTTAATTGAAGCTTCAAGTAAAGATCTGCCAAACACAATGAAAGAGTCAATGTTTAAGTTGAATAGTTATGAAAGATTCAATAAATCGGGGTTAAAGAGTTGCATAGATCTTTTAGAACGTATCACAAAAGTTCTAAAATATCGCAATGTCAAAAAGATGAAAACATCATCTGTGCTTCTTTATTTGCATCAAAGAGGTAAATTACCTCATAAAATACCAAAAGATAGACTTGATGCTCATATTCATGCTTTAAGGAGAATATATTTAAAATATTTGGAAGAAAACATTGCATCAAGTGGTTTCACACCTACTACAGAATTTAAAAAAACTAAGAAAATGGAAACTGAGACAGTGAAACTTGTAGATAATTGTGATGAAATTCATGAATCCTTCAAGGAATGTTATTTATTTTCAAGCTCCTTCAACATAAAGATGGATGTTCAAATATGCATAGAAGCACCAAAAGTGTTTAAATTGAGATCACGAGATGATGCAATTGTTCAGGTGTTGGTGAAATCTTTTTTAGAAAAATTTCAAACATCATTGTCCAATGCTCTCTTGATTCCATTTGATAAAAATGAGCCTGATCCACTAGTAAACCATGTGAAAATTGTAAATGAGACAAATATAAATGCTATAAATGTCAACTTTTGGATATTTGATGGCCAACATACCATTCAAGCGGCCAAAGAAATTATAACAAATCCCAAGTATAGTGTATCTACGGAGGAAAAAAAAAAGTATAAAGAATGTTCTGCTTGATTCTTGGATCCATCAGTTGATCCTAGTGTTGTGATTCGCATTTGTTGTCAATTAAATTCTGCAAATAATGTATTCTTCAAAACTCCTTTCATTGATTGTGTGCGCTCTGCACGACAGTTCTTAATTGCTAATGACAAATTAAAGAAAAGGAGGATTGGAAATTATAAGACATCGGATGACAAGGTATGTAATTTTAATTATTTTTGCACCTAAACTATTTTAATAATGGATTTTTATTATTATATATTGACTTATTTAATTTCAAAATATTATTCATATTTTCATATATACATTGAATTCTTATTAGTTTATGTTTTTTATTTTTAACAGGTTGACGATGAAATGTTGTGCTCCTTCTTTGATTGTCCACTTTCAAATTTTGCTGATAAAAAAATTCTGTTATATCTTGATCAACCTGTTTGGGATTAATGGGACACTGTTTTTAATTGTTACCAATTAGGTACATTGGACTGTTCTCTGAGCCAACCTGGTTCTCAAAAGTACAAGATAAATCATTTAAATACTCTGACAACTACTTCTTTTCGCCCCCTTTAGGGATTAAGCATTGAATAAATTGGCTCTGTAGCAGATAAGATATTGGATGGAGCCATTTGGTTTTATATTCCATCGAAACATCAAACTGATGCCATAAAGTTAAAAGATTATTGTTCTAAATTGAAAACAAAAAGAACAATCTTGGATGCAATGGTTCATTCCTGTCAAAGTCATGATAAAAAATTGAATGATAAGGCTTTAACCAAATCCAACATTCTTGAGCATTATGAAATAATGATATCATATTTGCCAATTTCTGTACAATTTTTGAAGGGTCTACTTATGTAAAAGGATCGCAGAAAACAAAAATAGAGTCCTTTTCTCAGCAAGCATGTGAAGTAATCAACAAATTAATAAGTGGATCAACAAATGTTCAACAAGATGACAACTTTGAATTTGGGTGCCAGTTTGGGGGCCCTAGTCTTCTCTCAACACTTTTGCACTCTTTCCCTTCTCTAGTTGAGCCAGTACTATATACCGACCTTTTTGTTCTAGATGCACTTGCTTTGAAAGAAGAATCATTCCACATGGCTTATTATATTGAATTGTTTCGATTTTTTATCGACAAAAATGGGTTGAAAAAATTTACTATAGTTCTGTTAGAAGACCTTTGGTCATTTAAAGATGTCCACCAAGCTTTGGAAATTGCCAAAAAGAACTCCAAGTTCAAGTATAACATCACTAAGGGCATTTATAGGTACAAACAAAATTTGTTTAGTTATGATATAGTTTTAACTATACATTTCTATACCATAGAATTAAAAAAGGTTGAGGCTCTAGAACACTCTCACACTTTTAAAAACATATTTGATCAAAGTGAGAGAGATGTTGAATTCTGGGTGGATTTATTGGAAAAACACCAACAAAAGATGGAAGTGAATGTATTTTTTTCTCTTTATGCGGGGACAAATTTAATCAAAGCTTGTCTTAACGATAAAAGAAGAATTGCATACATTGTACAAAAAGAGTCACAAAGGACAACCATGTTGAAAATTCACAAAGCTTTTCAACTGCCAGGATCAACATCCATCAACATCCTGGAAAATTCAGGTACCACAATTTTTTGTTTCCATTATAATTGTTTGGTTTTATCATTGTTTAGAAGTCTTAATTGCCTAATTTAGTACATAGACTAATGATGGGGATTGTAAATCAGAAAATGTCGATAGTGGTCTACAAAACAATCATCAAGATAATGTGGATAATATTGAAAAAGGTTTGGAAATTCAAGCCAAAAGAGAAGAATATAGCATCCCAGGTACGTAATTTGTTTGATTGTTTCTCTTGTTTTTATTTAATATTATCTTTTCAACTATTAAACCCAAACTTGATGAACTCCTTGGAAAATTTTGGTACTACACTTCCTTAGATGTTTTTATTATATTGATTTGGATTATATTTTGTTTATAATTCTTAATTCGCAAGTTTTTTTACTGCAATGACTAATGATGGAGATTGTAAAATAGAAAATGATGAAAATGGGCAACACATAAATAATCAAGTTAATTTGAACAACAAAGAAACAAATTTGGATGTGGAAATAGAAGGGAATGAGATTATTTTACCAGGTACATAATTTTTTTTGCTATTCATCTTGTTATTTTTTAAATCTATTTATTTGCCATATTGCATAACAATTTTGATTATCGATTATAGGGAACTATAAGAACAAAGGCATTGATCAAGACCATGGTCACAAAATGATGGAAATGGAAAATCCATTAACAGATCAAATTTTGGTAGCATGTGCGTACTTTGAACTCTTGTTTCTCTTGTATTCTGTTGATTATAGTTCACAAATACAATGAATATAATAATTAGGATAATGTGTCACAAAGCTAAAAAATATGAACATACTATGTCGATTATTTATCGTGGTTAATTGTTTGTTTAGTTATTTAATGAATTTTATTCATTGTCACAATATTTTCTTTATAATACAATTTATTTGATGACAATGTGCTTGTGCTAGAGGGATAACTTTCCTACACTATCCAATGTTGTTAGAAATGCCATTGTGCTTCTGCTTGAAGTAAAACTAGCATACATTATATTTTCTTCATTGTGCAATGTATGTATCTGATAACAAAGTGGTTGTACTAGTATGAAAGCTAACACGCGCTAGCTTTCATTCACTATGCAATGTTGTTATAAATTCCCTTGTGCTTGTGCTAGAAGGAAAGATAACTCAGGTTAGCTTTCATTCACTGTGCAATGCGGTTATAAATGGCCTTGTGCTTGTGCTAGAAGAAAATCTAATCGTGTAATGTTGTCGAAAATGCTCTTGTGCTTGTGCCATAAAGAAACCAACCTTATGTTACATTTCTTTCGTTGTCCAGTGTATGAACTTGATGACAATGCCATTCTGCTGGTAGGAAAGCTATCACATGTTAGCTTTCATTCAATGTGCAATGGTGTCATTATAAATGACCTTCCACTGATGGTAGAATCAAGGCTAACATGAATTAAATTATATTTATGATGTAATGTATTTGATGATAATGTGATTTTACTAGAAGAAAAATTAGCATGTTATTTAATGAATTTTACTAATTGTCACAATTCATAATATTTTTCATGTTTATTGTAGTGACTAGCAATGACAACAAAGACATTGATCAGGAGAATGTGGAACAAATTTGTAATCAAGAACACAATATCGTATCAGGTATATAAAAATGTTTTCTTGCTTGTTTTCATATTTAGTGAGTTTAATTCATTGTAACATTTCATAAGATATTAATTGTATATTATAGAGGCAAACACAAACAAAGATAATAATAGGAAGATAGTGAAACAATGTTAAAATCAAGAACACAATCTAATAATAGATATGTATAGCTTGTCAACTTGTAATTCTCATTTGTTTAATGATTTTTATTCATTTTCACCATTTTTTTAATGTTTAATACATAGAAAAATAAGGAGAACAAAGAGAATGATGAAGTGCAAATCTATAATCATAAACATAATATCATATTAGGTATTTCTAACTTGTCTTGTTTTTTTGTTATTTTTAAAATTTTAGTCCTTGTAAGAATGATAACATTTTAGATGTTTATTGTGGGGACAAACAAAAAGAATAAAACTAACAATTATCACAATATTAAAGATGTATATATGTATTTCTTTTTAAAAGTGGCATTGCAAATGTTTTCTTTCATTACCAATTAAGTAATAAACGTGTTATATTAAAAAAATAGATCAAAAGAATATTTAAATTGGTATTCCATTAAAGGTTTAACATTTTATTCTCTAGGTTCTATGCGCATATTGCGACAAAGTAATCGCCAATCTGAAAACAGTATACAAAGTACTCAAGGTGAGTGTATTTTTTCAACAATTATTTCTTCATGATTTTTGTAGCATGAATACAATGGCTTGACTATTTTATTTGTTATTGTGTTGCAGAAAAAATAAATGGAAAAAAATTAGTTATATTTGAATTAAAAGACATTTTTTATTACAGCGTTGATGATGATGCAACAAGAGAACATATTGAGAAAATGGGAAGGGTTGCATATTGCACAATAGATAGAAAACAAATATGGTTTCATCCACATGCAAATTTTTTTCTTGAAATGTGTTTCAAGAATGAATCTCTTGAGATTGGAATTTGGTCGACTAATTTGAAGCTAAACACGTCAAGAGTTCTACAAAAATTGGTTTCAGATATATCACAAAATCAACTTGTGTTTGTGTGGACTACTTCAGATTGCAAGCCACAAAAAGGAAATAAGGCCGCTCAGAATTCAACAAAAGTTATGCACACTGAATCTTTGAAAAAAGTGTGGGATACATATAGTCAATATGATGTAACTAACACTATTATAGTGGATTGTTCATATGAGAGAGTTAAAGAAAACCCCACAGAAAATGTGATTCTTGCAACTCCATTCATTGGAAATAACCAAGGGGATAAATGGTTGATTGATGAGCTATGGAGAATGTTTAATAAGTTCAACAAAGAAACAGATGTCCGAGATACTTTGAAGGATTTTTGGTGATGAATTGTTCTTCATTGTATGTATGACCTCATGAATTATTACTATACATGCAACATTTTTCAAATTAAGTTCTTATATTTTATTATTCTTTGTCATTATTATAAGTTAACATATTTTTATTTTATTATTATTTTTATATAAAGATATTGAGTTAATAAAGGTTGCTAATTTCAATTGATGTTTAATGTATGAAGTTGCATGTAGAGATTATTAGATAAATGGTAAGTTTGTTTGAATTGGACTATTACGTTAACCATCATCATCATCATCATCATATCTCTTATAAATTATTGGTTTGAAGAATGGTTAAATGTGAATTTATAAAATTTTGTTATTTCAACATATGATTAGGTTGTATGTGGAAATTTACATATAAACAATTTGATTGCTTGTATTGGGCCCTTCTAATTATATTTTCCATTCATAGTGCTAGAAGGAAATTTACTATATGAAAGCTAGCATGCATTAACTTTGATGACAATGTGGTTAGAAGGAAATATAACATGAATTATATTTCCTTCATGACGTAATGCATTTGATTACAGTGTGGTTGTGTTAGGTGGAAAACTACCATATGAAAGCTAATTAGTTTAATTGTTTAAATTGTGTCACTATAATTATATTTTCCCATTGCAGCTTTAGGAACTATTACTAATAACAAAAATAAAGTAGAATAAAAGTATTTGATTAATGTATATGTTATCATATCATTAGTTCAGTCAATAGAATGAGGCTACTATAATTATATTTTCCCATTGCAGCTTTAGGAACTATTACTAATAACAAAAATAAAGTAGAATAAAAGTATTTGATTAATGTATATGTTATCATATCATTAGTTCAGTCAATAGAATGAGGCTACTATAATTATATTTTTTAATTGCCATTTAACTCCTTATATGATTTCCTTTGTATAATAATGGAAAAAATTGACAATAGATAGGAATTACAAGAATTTTTGATATAATTTTAAATATTATGTTTTGATGTCTTTAAGTAATGACATGAAGCTATGTTAATTTCAATGATGTTTTTGGTTGCAGCACAGATGGGAATTAATATCAGTCGAAATATGTTGTTGATCTTTGAAATGGAAGGAGTGCTCTTCGCGTCATATACTAGAGATGAACCAAACTGTCCTACTCAAAGAATACCAGATTGGGAATTTGGTGACAAGTCCTATTTTTTAAGGCCTTTTCAGTCAGAATTATTAAAATACTGCTTAAAGAATTATGATGTTGCAATATGGACATTAAATGGCACATATAAGTACATTCAACATGTACTTGAAAAATCAGATATTGATATAAGAGACTTTGAATTCACATGGGATAGGTCCCATTGTCATTTGCAAAAAAAATTCAAAGCAGGGGGTACAATACAATATTATGAGAAAAGGTTGAGCGACGTGTGGTCCCAGTATGGATATAAATATGGAGAATCGAATCTATTGCTAATAGATGCATCAAGTCCTACTTCTCAATTTGTTGGATATCGGTCAAACCATATCTTGATAAAGGCCTATACAGGAGAAGAGCATGATACTTGGATTATGCAATTTTTATTACCCTTTCTTAAGACACTTCATCGTATCAAAGGGAAACGTGAGTACATTAGAATGTTCAATAGAACATCAACTTCATTGTAATAGATGATGATTTTTTTTCAGAAATTTGATCACAAAAAGCATTCTGATTTTTCAATACAAATTGGACATACTTTTTAGTGTTTATATATTTTTTGAAATATATGGGAATTTATAGTTATATTAATATAGATTTTTGTTGTTGTTTAAAATTGATTTTGCATTGGCTTTCATATTTATTTACTTATGTGCATTACTACTTGTGTATAAAATGAAATTTAAAGTTTAAAATAATGATGCAATTCTTACCAAAAAGACTAGAATCATTTACTTTATAATAAATGCTAAGTGGTCTATTCATGTTAAGTTAATATGAAATGGGTCATAGGTGATTTAGTTAAACCTTTTGAACTGTTTAAGATATTTGATTTCTCAATCCAAAACTTCTCCTAAATTTATATACTTCAATAAATTAATTTTTGTAACCGCGATCATAATCATTGACTTAATGATTTTTAGTTGCCTATAATATGCATTCATATGAATTTATAAATGACAGATGTGGTTTTGAAATAAAATTTTGTTGTAAATAAATTTTCATTTTACTTGCTTTCTTTGGAATTATATGGCATTAGACTCCATTGTTTCTGAAAATAAACGAAAAAATTCAAGAACATTGCACACTGAATGAAAGCCACCTCTAGATTATATTCTTGTAACTTTGACTGTACGAAAGCTAAAAGGTAGAGATGCTAGCTTTCCTAACTTTCCATCTAACACAAACATAATTACATTGCATCGCGAGTTAGCTTTCATATGTTAGTTTTTCATCTAACATATCCAGATTGTCATCAAATACATAGCACCATGAAGGAAATCTAACTCGAGTTAGATTTCCTTATAACAACATTGCAGGGTGAACGAAATCCAATGCATGTTAACTTACAAACATTAGCTTTCCATCTAAGAAAACCACATTGTCATCATATACATTACACTGATAAGGAAATATAACTCGGG
>LPNX010181941.1:23672-53689 GCA_001517045.1 Pseudotsuga menziesii | reverse complement strand
TTTTAGAATTTCTTGATAATCCGTGTTAAGTAGAATATTCATGCTAAATTTGGGAGAATATGGGTCATACATGAATGACTTCATTTTTTTTGGTTTCCTCGAAAATATTAGATAGAAAACCTCTTGCAACATAGCATGTCAAAATTAAGTTTTTTGCAATTTTTTTGGATTATTTCTTTTCAATATATCTCAATTTCTCACCGTTCTTAACATTTAATAAATTATGGATATTCATACATACATCATTATTTATGGCCAGTACCCATGCTCTACTTCTAATTGAGGCAATGTTTTCTTTTGAATGTTTGACTACTAAAGTTTTAGAATAAGTAATGATAAAATTATAATTGAAGAAATAGTTTCCTCGATTAATCATGGTAAATGGGAGAATCATTTGGCATAGATGAGTGACTTTGGATACACACTTAATCTTGAAAACCAATATCTTAAATAACTTATTTGTAGTTACTTTGAATCATTAGTAATCAAAGAACACGAGGACATACAAAGTTTGACTAAAATTCATTAAAAATGTGTTTCAACATCTATCTCTAATTCAATATATTTAAAATTCTTGTCATTTTCTCCTCTTCATGAAAGCAATGATCAATCATGGTGTTTTATAATATAAATCTTTTTAGTACTTCGGTCACCTCAAATAAAGTATAGAGCTGTCTTAGAGTATTATAGTATAAAATTATGTGTGCAATTTCATTCAATTTGGATTATTCCCACATAATATATCTCATTGTCTCAAAGATTTTAACATCTACAAAATTATTAATATTCATAGACTCATCAGTATTTATGTCCAACCCATCTAGTTCTAATTGAGATGTAATATTTTTTATACTAGTTCTATTTGAGATGTAATATTTCCTTTTGAATGGTTGAATACTAAAGTTTTACTTGAAATAAATAAAAAATATTAATTGAGAGAATACTTCATTGGATTAATTATTCCAAATTTAATGGAATAGTTCTTTGAGTTGATTTTTCTAGATTTAATAGAATATGTATTTAGACATTTACAAAAAAACTCAATGTGGATGAAGTCCTTGTAATAGAATATTTCCAAATTTAATGAAATATGTGTTCAAAGATTTGGATTAGTTATTGCGCTATGGGATGAGGATAATTCTTTTGAAAAAACATTCTTAAGAAGACCTACATGCTTTATGTTGAGATGAAAAATCAATCCTCTTATTGAGCTAGGGTCTCCCTATAAGGAAACCTCTTTTGTATCAGGGTTTTTTGCATTATCTCTTGGGTAAAGTTCAAACATTTTTGCATGATAGAATGCTCCATAAGGAGAGGATCACAATGATTCCAAAAGGTTTAATAAAGGATCTATATTTTATCTTCTAGCTGATTTTTCTATGCGCTTGTTCAATTAGGGTTTTTCCCTATAAGTGAGGTTGTTTTGCATGAAGTTTTTAGGCATGATTTCAGGGGAAGAGTTGCTGATCAGTTACAATTTGAATCAGATATATACATATGTAGATACTTCGGGAGTGGTACATATAACATTTCACAAAACCTGTAATCTTTATGTTATCAATTTCATAATATGTTTTCCATTAATTTTTTTAAAAATATGTTTTTAAATCAGATTTTCCCCGTGTATTGGTTTCAGTTCGAAATTAATGTTTTTAATTACTTTTGTTGCAGTCAGCTAATCGGGGAAAGTCCCTAATGGAGCCTGAGAGGCCGACACCCCCCTACAGGCGACAGGTATATATACCACATTTTTACTTACCTTCTTCTTTAGAAAGTACATTTGTTTAATTATGATATCAACGTGGTCAATATTTAAATACGTTTTTAAATCATATTTTCCCCGTGTATTGGTTTTAGTTCGAAATTAATATTTTTAATTACTTTGTTGCAATCAGCTGATCGGGGAAAGTCCCCAATGGAGCCTGGGAGGCCGACACCCCCCTACAGGCAATAGGTATATATACCACATTTTTACTTACTTGCTTATTTAGAAAGTACATTTGTTTAATTATGATATCAACGTGGTCAATATTTTGTTTGTAGGCTAAGGGTCAAGGCAAGAGCTCCATGACAGATGATATGTTGACAGATGTTAGCACTCCACGCTCATCGGGTCATGAGCAGGTATATAGCACGTTGTGAATTTCAGAAACTGTATTTATACATATTTATGTTATCTAATTATATTAATGATTTCAAATTGATATTAATGTTTTCTATTTTTATGTCGGATGATACTTATCTATAGACGGATCCGAAGGATATGGATTTGGGGCACATTCTTGATGATGTTGACCTCAAGAATTCAAAGAATATTCGGGATGCAGTTCAAAAAGAAAAAACAAAATTAAATCAAGAGGTCATCAATCTGCTTATATCGTATCCGCAAATGATGCAGGATGAGACTCAAGCAAAGATAGATCATGTGCTGCTTAAAGTAAATCACTTGGATGTAAGCTGCAAACTCTTTAATTATAAGTCTATTCCAAATGCAATTTTTTTTCCTATTCGTATATGAGTAACTAAAATATTATTTGTTTCTACAGGAATATTTTTTCCTCGGTGAGAGGCATGTTGATACCATTGAGCATGACACCCCCTTCGCCACTGATCATGTATCGTTGCCGTCTGGCTAGTCGAAAACACAAAATGAGACACCCCAGATGGAACATGAGAGTTCCGACAAGGATCAGGGGCATGAAAGTGCTGGCGAGGATCAGGGGCCGGTACATGGAGAAGAGCATAACTTTGATGCTGCCATCCCAACATTTCTTGGATCTTTTCGTGTCACTAGCACGGGAACATTTGAGACTACTTTTTTGGTGGACGAAGATCTCATTCCCTACAATATGGAGAATATTCCAGGTACTATTTACAAAATGTTTTAACTATATATTATAATTTTATTGGAATGTAATTATGCATCATTATTTTTACACTAATTAACACATACTCGTTTTTGTAGGAAATGATGTCTTTTATAAACATCTTAATGATTGGTATTTAGAGCTGTTTGGGCCCACTATCCACACATGGTGGAACCAAAAGAGTAAATTTTTGAAAGATGAGCTTATTGCTCGCTTGGTTGGGTTTTTTAGTGCCAAAACCTTCAACCGAAAAAAGGTTCTCGAAAAAGTTGGCCAACATTTACATTATGTACAGGAGGGATATCAGAACAACTTACCAATTAATCCAAAGTATGAGCGCCCTCCGATGATTCCAACAAGGGAGTGGAAAGGCTTGCTGGATGATGCAAGGGAGAAAGATGCGAAAATAGTGGGCAAGGCAGTACCCGAGTCAGCTAGAAGGTATGCAATACTTTTGGAAATGCAATTATATGTTTATTACACTTTATTTTCCATTTTTTTTCAATGTTTAACGTATTTAAAATTACTTTTATAGGATACCAGATACGTCGAAGGCCACCCAAGCAAGAATAGAAAAACATGGGCAACACAAGCTTGGCTCTAGTGGATATTCCAACCTACAAGCACGAATCATAAGTATGATCAATAATTATTTTATTGTATAGAAATTATAGATTGCATTTAAATTTGTTTTCATGATGATATAACAACAACAATGATGATCTAATTGAAAATTACAGGCTCAAAGATTCCACGATTTGCCAATGGAGGAAGACGTGAGGATCGGCTACCAACGCGGGTTTTTAGGTGTTGTTGAACATCGAACAAGCAGCTGTGGTAGCCAAGCAAAGTCTTCCAGTGATCCATCCTGCGAACAGGTAACTACAATAAACAAATTCTATTTAAGATTGATTCATTGTGTTTTATATTCATTAATAAAATAGTACATAAAATATTGAGTCTCTTTGTGTTAAGCCGCACAATGAAAGTAGAGAAAATGTGGAGGATGGAGGAGAAAGAGATATTGGAGTTCATGTTGATCGAAATCCAGGTAATAAATATTCCTGTGTTAAAAAAAAACTAGTATGGATTAAAGTATCAAATATTAAATTGCAAATACTATATTGTTGTAAGTGTTGATGTTTTAATGCAAAGGGTCTTCAAGTGCAACTTGAGGCAGCATCAGAAGGTCAAACGCATGAAATTCATGTCACCCATGAGTTGACAAGTACAAAGCACCACTCTAATGTTTTTTTCTTAATGAAGGACTTACAATGATAATAATAAAAACCCGTCAAGTAATTAATATTTCTTCATTTTTCCAGTAAATTCTGGCACCTTACAGTAGCCACATACACATCATGAGCACACGACCCGTCGAAAAACACGATCACATGCAGCTACAGAGGGCATAGGAAAAAAAAAACAATTGGTAGAAGAGGATGTCACACTTAGAGAATATGTGGAGAGAAAAAAGCGCCAAAAAAAGTAGTGATTGTAATAAGTACACTATTACATTATTTTTTTATGCATTGTCCTCGGATATTATTTTTGATATTATGGATTAATGTCTTCAACTATTTATTTTTTTTTATGTATGAATGAATGAATGAGTTAATTAATGAATGCTATAAACTAATTAATGATCGAATGCATGTAATTCCTTTAAGACAAGAAACTCACGATGTTCCCACAAAATATCATTTATTTCCAAGCACGTGCATTGGGTATGGGGAATTGAGAGTGATGTGACGGGGGGGGAGGGGAGGGGCCATATGAGCTTCCACCTTCACGTGGTTGGCCCTGTTTAGTAGAGAATATTAAACTATTCTTGAAATAGAGAGGAGCTCAATAAGGTAAAATGCATGCATTATTACAATGTTTCTTTCTTATGACCAGATACGTTGTTTCTTTCTTCCAGCTAACTATAGACATGCATTTTCTTTATACTGCAGAGTGAGAATCTTGATGGGCTGGATATTTCTGGTTTGTAAGATCTTCAAAGTCTACATGTTGAGGCATTGACCAATCTTTGCCAAGCTAAGGTATTTGTATCCAGTTAAGATTAAGTGGGAAAGGTACGTAGCTATCCCTTCCATTATAGAGGCTATATTCTTGGATTTACATCTTAGCTTGTAAGTTTTTATATGAGTTAATTATATGTTTCTGTTAGCTTCAATTTTTCTCACCTATTATGAATTGCTTGTTTAATATCATGGAACCGGTAAGTATGTTAATCCATGTGTGTTATTTTAATTGTCTTCTTTGTATTGCCTCCTTATGGGGATCATTGTAACGTTAAATCACTAGCATCTCCAACCATCCATTATATCATCATCTTCCAAACATCGATCATTTCCACTCCTAAAATCTGAGTTTTCATTGTCATTTCATTGTTGGTTGAAGGTGTGTAAATTTGAGTTTGAAGGCTGACCATTTGAAGAAGCATAACATTTGCAAGCAATCGATGGGATGCATTTTAAATAAGGTTTTTATTAAACTCATCCCAAATGGTAGTGACCTAGATCCAATTACAAGCTAGAGGCCCATCACATGTGTTAATGTCTCATATACAATTCTCGTAAAGGCGCTTGTTCTCATGATTAAACATATTCTCCGTAAGATTTTTCGTCCAAAACAAGTTGGTTCATTAAAGAGAGTTTCATCTTATCACTCATTTCTTTTTAGCTCTTATATTCTTAATTCCAACAATAAATTTTTTGACATTACTTTGGACACTGGGATGTGCAGGTGGCATTTTGACATGCCTAAGATTCTTGAAGGTTCTATAACGATTTTATTAGATGCAGGGCTTGGGATGGCCATGTTTAGTCTAGGTGAGTTAGTTTTAGACTACATCCTAATATCTCTATTTTTTATTCTGAAAGATAAAAAAAATTGTTGATCATTGGAAGCCTTGAGCCAAGAATACTTGTTTTCGCTATTATTTACCAATTGATATCTTCTTGACATCTTCCTCTCAAGAAAATTGCTCTCTAAAAAATTGAAGAATTGCTAAGATTGCAGATAATTTATGGAAAAAATAATATTGTACAGAATATTGAAAAGCATTTCATGCATATGTATTGCTATTGTTTCTTATAGTTATTCTTGTGATAATAGGCAATCGATGTATCATGTATTCCTCTGCTCTCAATAGAAATAAGTAAACTTGCTACAAGGTTCCATTACCGTCTCATTATTCTCTAAACAGTTTATAACCTAGAGATTTTATCTTGCATAAATAGAGACTGACCAATGACTTAACCCCAATTCCAGAAGATATTGCAGGCATTGGCCAATGGCTATAAGGACTATAGAAATAACATTAGGAGTGAAACTGTGTTTCTAGCTGTGGGAATTCTGAATCTTCTCCAAAAAAAATTTGAGCAAAACATGCAGAGCTTACTGCAAATGATTCATAGAAATTTTTGGATGACAGGCTTATTCATGGCTCTTCAAACAAGACTTATAGCATGTGGGAAATCAAATGCAATATTTGGAATGGTTCTTTGATTCCTTACTGGACTGATAGTTATGGCAGTTGCTTCAATTGCAGTTGGTCTTCGAGGCCTCATTTTGCATATTGCAATTATGCAGGTGAGCTCTTCTATTTTTCATTCGATAATGCCTCTGTTTTCTTCGATAATGGCTGTCAGCAGATAATGCACAAGTAACAGATCAGACAGGTTCACTTAAGGAGATTTTGTAGAACTGTATATAGTATATACTATATACTGCATTTCAGGAATCTAGTTTGACCTATATAAATCCTCAAATGTGCAACGTACAGCCACAATGTTTTGTATAACTGTATATACGATATTTAAAAAATCTTCTGACCTATATAAATCCTCTGAGGGGTAATATGTCACTATCAGAATACCAACCATATTTTTGACTTCAGAGAAATATATACTTGATTCTCTAGATCCAGAGAGATCGCAAACTTTAACAGCAGCCCTTCATAATGCTATCACAATTCTCATTCTCTCCTCTTAGAATCATCAGGAAACTGAAACCCCATCAATCCAAGTAAATTTGATGTAGGACCTGGCAGGCCTTATTGTGAAGAGAACGAGTCTAGGAGAATTTGAACAAGGTTAACATCAATATCAACAGGTCTCAAATCTTCATCCTCAGTCCCTTTAACATCTGATTGTGCCTGCACATACAAATTGAAGCTACTGATTTGTCAATGTGATGAATGCAAGGAGAGGAACGAAATTTTGAAAATAATAGAATAAATAATTTAATTATAATGTAATCTATATTTTTTATATACTCCAGACAGTTTTAGATAAACAAAAGTAATAAGAAGATTTAACTTGACACTTGCTGGTATAAAATGTGCCAGCTTAAAGCATAACACAACCTAGAACATAACAAATTTTGCACTCAACTATTGAGAACTGGCCATAGTATTCGTTAAAAAGACTATTTTTACTTATATACTGTAATATTGAGTAGATAATGAGCTTGGGTGGCACTTTGCTTGCCTCGAAGATGATATAGGATGCATTCTGCAACCAAGACAACTAGAGTGCACTCTGCAACTGTAGGACATTATTCATATGCCCTTAAATGTAACAGAGGAATCTAAATAACTTTATGATGATAATGATTCCTTAGAAGAGAGGACATATATATAACGTATGAAGTGTTATCAAAAATCCCTGAAGACATGACTCTAAAATACATGTGACTATTGTCTTCTAATGAGCCTGTAATTAATAAAAAAATTATAAGCATAAGAAGTGACTTGTACATGACTGCCTTTACAAACCATAACTTCCTTTCTATTTAACAAAAGAATAACATATTATATATTGTTAGCATCAACTCAGGATGAACTTTACAATGGTAACATCAATAATATGGCCTTGGATATCCAACCAGATAAATTAAGGGAGGCAAAAAACTCCTATACAGGGTATAAGGTGTTTCCTAGAGGCACAACAGTGGAGAGCCTGGACCAAAAGTCAATAAAGAATCAAAACTCTCTCAACTTGCCATCCATTAGTGTGTAAAGCATGGACCTAAAGTTGCTTTAGAATTTGTTAATTTTTGTTGAAGATGATAGAAGTTGGCAGGCCAAAGTGCACCTGGGGATGAGTGAAGAGGAGCTACGTGGCTTTGTTGGGGCCCTGAAATTCGCAGGAGACAATAGTAAAGGATTCTCCCCAATCAACGTTCCAAACTAGCCCGTTGACTATTTGGTATAGGGAATCCGTCCGATTTGCGGTCCGGCTACCGCAAGTCAAGTAACAAAACAAAGGCTTTACCGGTTGCGGCCCGGTCCACTGTGAATTTTGTATTTTTTGACTTAATGTATGATATGAAAGTGCCTAACTAACAATGCAGGGTGCTAAAGATGCAAGGAATAGTCACAATGTGATGCGCAGGTTCTTACCTCTCGTCTTAAGGTTCACAAGCACCCAAAACACATACAACAAGAAAATAAACGAATTACCTAAACTATCCCTAGGGAGTAGAGTTATCATTCATTGGTGAGTAATACATTTTGTTCGTGCATTATGAAGAGTTACAGATAGCTGAAACTTCATTCAAAACACATGAACAATTACAGATATTTGAACAACCAGATAGCCGATTATTTTATGAACAACATTTATTACTCACAGTGGAAAACATCCCAAAAGATACTGAAGAACATTCAACAAGAACATAGGTTCAGGAAGTTAAATACTCTCACAATAAATGAAACACAGTTGAAAATGAAATAGTTCCTCTTCAACATTATTCATTTATTCGCATTGATATATTCCACATTTCGCTTTCTCCAGCAGGCAAAATTGCAGTTTCTGATTTGTAAAACGAAGTAGTTCCTATTACAAGCCAAAATAGTTTACAAATTTTTCGAGGGAAAAAGTCCTTTCTAAGTCCTATATTTACAATATTTAAACTACCGCAGCCCATCATTTGGGCTGCCTCCCAGTTCGTGACCTTTCAGTTCCCAACGCTTCAGATGCCTCCCTCTTTTGCGTGTGCTCATGAGCAGTTGAGTAACTGCTGGACTTTTTGGCTCTGCATTTGGTTGCCTTCAACTTTGTCCTTTTCCTCGCGACCTCGCCATAATTTCATCCTACTTGCAGTCAATGGTTGTGCATCATTCTTTGGAAAAGATTTTTAAACATTAGAATTATCTATCTGAAATGGCTAACCATAAGAAAAGAACCCGGTACATCTGTTAATCTGGAAAGAATTTCGACTGGGCCTAGAGCGGGAAAGATATAAATTGGCAGTCGGCAGGCTTTGGCATCGGACGCGGAAAGGATTTCCTGGCCACAACGGCAGAAAAGAGAAGAGCTAAAGTGGTGCGAAAATGTGGGCTGGAAAGACTTAAATCGAAAGTCGGATGGCTTTGGACCTTGGAGGCTCAACGACTTTCCCAGCCGCAACGGCGGAAGGGAAAAGGTTAAGGCACGCGATACGGGTGGGAAAATTTAGATCGGGAGTCAGTTGGCTTTACGATTCGGAAGCCAAATGACTTCCATAGCCGCAACGGCGGACGGATAAACGACTCGGGTACGCGACCGATTCAGGTTAAAATGCATTGGCAGTCGGGGCTTTTCCCACTTCAGATGGAAAAATAGTTTGGGAGCCACAACGGCGGATGGGAAAAGGCTAAAGCTTCCGATTAAAACAAGAAAAGCTTCCGATCCACTGGAAAAACTAAGTGCTTCAGTCAGTTTTAAACATTCGGCAATGGACATCGACTCGTCATACTTCCGAAATGGCAATCACAACATAGACAACTGGTTTGAACAATAAGCAACAACAAACCTAAAAAATTACGACTCACCATAAAATTCAATGCAATCAAAATCCGAACCTTGGTCAACAGTTAAGCTTTGTAGTCATTAAAAATTAAACATAGACCAACAACTCAAAGGATTCAACGATCAAAGCAAAAATCATGAGGAGGGGTCCCAGATTTAAGAAATTTGGGGAAAAACATTGCAGCTGCAACAACTGGCGATTACCTGGTGAACCTAGATCTCTGGGAGATTAATATTTGAGTGACAGACTACTCAACAAGTGCATTTGATTGAATTCTTCCAGAAATATGGATTTCTTCAAACGACATAAGTGTGTACCCTTAATCATTGATGACAGTCCAATTAGGGAGAGTGGAAACCGGAATCGTTAAGTCCAGATAACTATGCTGAGGCCAGAGGATGAGTTTCATTATTACTTTTGTCTTCAAGTGGCTAATAGATTTGGACACCACAGGATTGCAGCACATGGTAAACATAAATATTCATTTGTTCCTCGTTCCCATGCCCTTTTAGCACTTCTCCGTGCTTTTGGACTTTTGTCCCCTTTTCATATGAGTTCTTCTTCATGCCTTTCTTACTGAATTTTAATTCAAGATCCTCTATCCCATAGTGTCCTTTTGTGTGAGTGGTGTACTTCAAGCTTAAGCTCACGGACGGATAGGATCTTTCGGCAATTTAGTACTTATGATTCAGCATCTGCTTTGATGTATGATGCTTTTCATAGGAGTTCTTTGATTCTTATCTGCCTTTTGGCATTCGTTTCTTGGCATGGGATCATTTATATTTAATATACTGTTCACCTTGCTTCTTTCCATGGGTCCTCTGCTGTCATCCCCTAGACATTTTAAGTGTGACGTGGATGGAGCCTCAACATGGTATTCCGGACTCTTTGAATCTGGTTTATTTCACAGGGGTTAAGCAGGACTTCAATGCACACAGAATTATTCGAGAAAACACTAAACTGGAAGAAATTATTTTATGCAAATAGAAACCCATAGTCTGATCAATTAAATTGTTTATCACTCCCAAAAAATTAGATGTTCCCCATGCAACCACGGGTTTGTCCCCTTTATTGAAAACAAGAAAACTCAAACTAAAGCAAAATGAAAAAACCGACTCAAAAGACAGCTAGATGAATTATTTATATACAAGACAGAAGAAATAAAACCAACTCAGGAAAAATAAGACTTGAGCACCAAACCATTTACTGGTAGGTTCTCCTCCCACCCCTGCAGATCTTGCAACTTGTAAATAGAAGGGCCAAGCTTGGCTGCAATCTGAAAAGGGCCTACCCACAACTACTGGAATTTGGTATGCTTTCCTTTCTCATCATGGGGGTGGTCCCATTTGAGGACTAAGTCTCCTACTTCAAAGTCTTTTGTTCCAGCTTTATGCTTGTCAAACCATCTCTTAACTAAATCTTCTTGTAGCTTAAAGCGTTCTTTGGCTTTAGATCTGGCCTCCTATGCTTTCAGGATATTATATATTCTTATTTGTAAAACTTCATCATCCAACCCCCTAGACTCTTGAGCTAGTATGGAAGATGGTAGCATGATATTGGGAGGAAGGATGGCTTCTTTACCATAGACAAGGGTATATGGAGACACTCCAATCGCAGAGTAGGGGGTGACTCTATCGGCCCAAAGGGCATTTGGTAATGCTGAGTGCCAACTCCTCTGGTTTTCTACCACAGTCTTCTTCGAAATCCTAATCAGATTTTTGTTAGAGGATTCAGCCAGGCCATTTCCTTGTGGATATAAATTAGCAGAATAATGCAATTTTATCCATTTATCATGAGCAAATGCAGTCAATTTAATTGATGAAAAGTATTTAGCATTATCAAAAACTAATGAAATTGGAACTCCAAACCTGGTCATGATATGATCTTGCAGAAAGATGATGACTTCGTCTTCATTTATCTTGCGTAACGGGACAGATTCTACCCAGCGAGTGAAATAATCAATTGCAGTCAGAATGTATTTGTGTTGGAGAGAATAATTCAGTTTTATTTCACCAATAATATCTATCCCCCACTGCTGGAATGGTTCCGTGATCATCACAGGATTTAGGGGTGCTGCTGCTCTAGGCTATCTTCCACCACACCTTTGGCAAATATCACATTTCCTGACATGTGCATGTGCATCCTTGAAGAGTGTAGGCCAATAGTAACCAGCTCTGAGGATTTTGTGGGCTGTAGTGTCTCCTGAATAATGTCCCCCAGCAGGACCGTCATGCAATTCTGACATTACTTTCTTTGCATCTTCTTTTTCTAAGCATCTGAGGAGAACCCCGTCATAATTCTTTCTGAATAATACTCCTTCAACAAGTTGATAGGAGGCCTATTTAAGACGCAGAGCTCTTCTTTGTTTGGAATTCCAATGTTCTGGTAACAGTCCTGAATGCAGGTAATGCACAAGGTATCTATACCAAGACTCAGGAGCTGTAAACAAAGGACATACATCCATTATATGTAATTCAGCCTCATCCTCCCATGCTTGTTCTTCGTCGTTTCCGCTTTCAGTCATCAATTTGCACAACCCTTGTCCTTTTACTATAGACGCTGGCTTGAATTCAAGGTCGTACTCTTGAAGAGATGTTACCCAGTTGCCCCTTCTTTCTCCTAACTCTTTCTGAATGAGAAGGGATCTTACAGCTGGGTAAGGGACTATTACCTTGGTTCGATTTTTTAATATATAAGGCCTAAATTTCTTCACTACCTTAAATAATGTGTAAGCTTGCTTATCAATGGCTGGGTAGTTTAATTCAGCCCCTTGCAGAACAGTGCTCATGAAAGCTATCGAGAATTCATCGCCCCCATATTCCTTTTGCATAAGCACAGCAGCTAGTGAGTCATTGGATGAAAAAGTATATAGAATAAAGTCTTTATCAAAGTCTGGGCTTTTCAGGGAAGGCGCATGTGCAACCATGGTCTTGATTTTATTGAAAGCATTCTTTTCAATTTCAGTCCACTTAAATTGTGCATTTTTCTTGACCATCTGCTGTAATGGTTTAACAGTCTGAGCAAAATCAGGAACAAATCTCCGCACAAAGTTTATAGTTCCCATAAAATACTGCATCCCTTTTTTATTGTGGGGTAAGGGGATTTGTTCAATGGCTTTGATTCTTTCAGGATCTATAGAAATTCCTTTCTTTGAGACTATGTGACCCAGGAACTTTCCCTCCGCGACCGCGAATACGCACTTCTTAGGATTGAGGGAGATGCCATATTTCCGACAGCGTTCGAATATTTGCTTTAGGTGAAACGCGTGCTCTCCTCTTTTCTTTGAGAATATTGTAATGTCATCAAGGTACACTACAGCACTTCACCCAATCAGTCCGCGGAAATCTATGTCCATAGCTCTCTGAAATGTCGCTCCAGCATTTATCAACCCAAAAGGCATTCTTCTATAGGTAAAGGTTCCCCACTTAGTTCTGAACGTCGTCTTTAATCTGTCTTCTTCGGCTACTAACACTTGATTGTAGCCAGAGAAACCATCTAATAATGAAAATAGTTCAGAAGCTAAAACCATCTATAGTAGCTGCTCCATTGGTGGCACAGGATAGTTATCTTTATCTGATGCACGGTTTAAGTTCCTGAAATCCACGCAGAGTCTGATTTCTCCTGACTTTTTCCTTACTGGTACCAGATTCGATACCCACTCAGAGTGTCTGACTTTGAAGATGATTCTTGCGTCCAATAACTTCTTCACTTCACTTTGAATCAGTGGTTCCAATTTCGAATGCATTTTCCTCAAAGGTTGCTGATATGGCTTGATGCCTGCTTTAATGGGGATGACATGCTTGATGATGCTGGTGTCATATGTTTTCAAATATTCATACGTCCACATAAAAACATCTCTATATTGTTTGAATAGACCAATGAATTTTCCTCTTTCTATTGGTGAACAGCATTTGCCGAGATTCACGAACTTAGGAGCCGTTTCAGTCCCCAAATTTATCAGCTCGAACTGTAGCGATGAGCTGTGGGTCTTCACATTGGGTGGTCTTTTGAATTTTTCATTTAAATCAAACATTTTTTCCAATGTTCTGACTCCTTTAGGAATGAAATTATCGTATTTCATCTCAGCCTGATGCTCTTCATCGTGTATGATCGCTCCTTTAAACACCTCATCATTAGTTAAACATTCTATGATCTGATGGTCATCACCAAATACTCGTAGGTTCGTAATCATATCAGGTACAGAGGTCCTGAAAAGCAGTTCGACAAAACATCGATTATTATTGGGTACGAGTCTAGCGGCTAATGTGGCCAAAATATCTGCAGCTACGTTTTTTATTCTTGGAATTGAAATAATGTTAAGTGCATTAAAATATTTCAGTAAATCCCATACCTCATTCTGGTAAGCTTTTAAGTGAGGAGATATACAATGTATCTGATTCTAGATTTGTTTCACAATAATTTCAGAATCCCCAAAAAATTTTAGATTACTTACCTTTAATTCAATTTCCTTCTTTAGTCCTTGCACCAGTGCTTCGTACTCAGCTCTATTATTAGTACACTCAAACTCTAATCTACATGAAAGGAAATGTTTATTCTTCTGTGGGTCAATCAGGACACAGCCAGCCCCTAACCCTTCTAATGTCTTAGAGCCATCGAAAAATAAAGTCCAAAAATCATTAACTACTGGAAACGAATCTATTCCTACTGCTAAGTCTACTATTTTATAGTCAATCTCATCAGCTTGTGAGAATCGAAGGAGATCAGGCTGGGTATCAGATGTGTTGTTGGCTTCTTCTGCTTGGTAATTACCTGGTTCCAACTCAATAAAATAGTTTCCCAAGACAGAATCCATAGGTTCATTCTTCTCTTCAAGTCGGGTAACATTGTACTTCATGTGAGGCTCTCTTAAAATCTTGATCTGGTTCGGACTTCCTTTGTATGGCAACCACAGATGTGACCAATCAGAAGCGAAATATCCATTAAGTTTGGCCGACCAATCTCTACTCAGGATAAGGCCGTGCACGTCTGGTATATCAGCCACCACAATATTAATGACCTGGCATACTTTATCATTTGAAGCCAAACGGACGAGGACATCTCCCATCTCATCAATTACCTTCACATCTGTCCTGTCCAACTAAACTACTCTCCACGGGGATGGCTTAGGCTTCCCATTGATTCTTTTACAAAGAGATATCGGCATGACATTAACAGTTGCCCCTGAATCTACCAAGCAATTATATACATTGTAGTTAAAGATTTCAACAGTAAGGAGGAAAGGTGGATGTTTGTGTTTGGACTTACCTCCACTGTTGTTCTCTCCAATCTCTTCTTCTTCTTCTGGTTGATTGTTAGTGGGCATCTTCTCATCTGATGTTTCAAGGGCTCTCAACAGCCTTTCTTTTTGATACGGCACTTTGCACATCTCGAACAGTGGAACATTCGCCTTTATCTTCTTTAAATCCTCTACAATGTCATAATCCATCTGCTGTTCCATCTGCCGCAATGGCGGACGGATAAATGACTCGGGTACGCGATCGATTTACGTTAAAACGCATCAGCAGTCAGGGCTTTTCCCACTTCGGATGGAAAAACAGTTTGGGAGCCGCAATGGCGGACGGGAAAAGGCTAAAGCTTCCAATTAAAACAAGAAAAGCTTTCGATCCACTGGAAAAACTAAGTGCTTCAGTCAGTTTTAAACATTTGGCAATGGACGGCGACCCGTCATACTTCCGAAATGGCAATCACAGCATAGACAACTGGTTTGAACAATAAGCAACAACAAACTTAAAAAATTATGACTCACCATAAACTTAAACGCAATCAAAATCCGAACCTTGGTCAAGAGTTAAGCTTTGTAGTCATTAAAAATTAAACACAAACCAACAACTCAAAGGATTCAACGATCAAAGCAAAAATCATGAGGAGGGGTCCCAGATTTAAGAAATTTGGGGAAAAAAGTTGCAGCTGCAACAGGCTTCTTACCCAGTTTCCATGTTTGTGCAAGGATTAAAAATATGAAAATTTGGAGTCCATTGTCCATATACTGCAGATATTCAATAATAGCTTGTTTGAAAATCAAATATCATTCTACATACAAGTACAAATGCCATGAATTATGAACATGTGATAGATTTCTCCATTGTATGTTGTGAAATCAGGTCAAAAAGTGAAGTCACAAAACTTGCAAGTCAAATTCGTACAGTCAATACGACTCACAATTGACTTAGGAGTGTCACACATACTCGCAAATTAAAATTCCATGTATGACTCAAGGTCGAGTTAATTCTCGAAGGAATTACAGATATTCCTCAAAGAGCAGAGTCAAGCACTGGATTCTACATCGACTCAAAAAGTCTGGTAACACTAATTGCCAAAAACACACTCAGACTATGTGACAATTTGAAACATCTCCCAAAAAGTGGATCACACACAGCCCCCTAAGTCATAGAGACCTTTTTACTACAAAGAATAAGTTTGGTAAGACTAATTGCATAAAGCACTGAAACTGACAATTTGATTCATCTCCCAAACGGTGGATCGCCCAAAGCCCCGTTAAGTCATATAAAGACCCTTTTACTGGAAAAAACAAATTTATTCTCTACATCATGTGGGAAATCCAAGATTAAGATAGTTGAGAACTTGAGTGAAATCCATCTAGTAAAGCAATATCTACTACCATTACTTGGTGAAAGAAGGCTGGCAAACAGGAATTCAGCCCATTTTCTTATGAAGATACTTTATTCAAATATCCCCTTCCTTCTACTTGTATAATATCCATCAACTTCAAAGAAACCTTAGATTATTTACTGGAAATGGAGATTAAATAAATAACGTTAAATATGCCAGCAAAGAGGCTTAAAAGGAAGAAACTACAGGAGGCACCTTATTCTTATCCCCAGGTGAGGAAAGATCTTCTGCACGAACAAAACTTTTTGTTAAAAAAGTTTTATTTAGTTCATCCTTCAACGCATCTGAATAAGCATCCATAAAAGTGTTACTAGGTTATTCAGACCCTTTTGTAGCATTGGGCCAACTGTTAGCATTGTCCATCTCATTTGCAAATAATACCAAAGCCAAAATAAATTCGTACAAAAAAACATCAAATCTAGATCACTAGTGTTCATGGTAAACCAATGTAACACCCAAAGAATGTAATGGTTGAGGGAAATCCACAAAAACCCAAGATGTGGTTACAGATAAGCCAAAGAAAACCTAGGAGTGAAAAGGTTTTGATTCCAAAATTGTTGTTGAACTATGTATAAGAAAAAAAATTCTAGAGACTGTCATAAATCCATTCTTAATTGCCTTCACTCCTCCCATAGTTTCCTACCGAATTGCTTCATTAAAAGAAGCCTTGAACCTGTCATAAAACTTGCCAAAGAGGACTGTCATGCCCAACCAATAACCAAGTTTTTCTGACAGTAATTTCACAAACATTTTTACTTTGAGGAATTTAGGAAGGAAATTGGAACTTTCTTATAATCTCTTTGTCAAAAATATAAGCATATGGACACCATCATTTCTTGACTGAAAGGTACTATTGCTGCTGTTACAATACAATTTGCTTGTGCTGGAAATAGTTGTCTTGACATTAGTGTGAAATCATTTTCACTTTGCAAAAACAAAAGTAACTTGGAATTTTCCTATGTCATTGAAGTGTTTATTCACATACGTTTGGCCATTGCATTTGATTGTTTTTCAATATATAATTTTGATTGACTTGAAATAGCTTTCACGACATGTCTTGTTACTTGGAAGATTGAGTTTTGCAATTTTGAAGTAAATTGAAGATACAAATTGATACAGTTGTATCATTTCATTTGGGATATGATGGAAATCAACCACCTCTGACAGTCCTATGGAGCAAATTTGCAATTTTCATTTGCCTCATTTCTATTTCGAAGTTGCACTTTGTTGACTTCATCATATGGATGGAAATTTGATATAATGATATATTTGTTAGTGGTTGTCATTCTCTCATTTTCTAAAGTTCCACTGATTTATCATAAATCATTCATTGCTATCTACGCTTAACATAGGTGCTCATATTACCTTTCTTTAAATGGAAAGTCTGATAATAATTTTTTTTGGGCTTACTTGAAACATTTGCATTTATTCTGACTTGAACAAATAACTAGCTTTGAACAACCATACTCATTCAAACATACTACTCTTGGAAGAGCTATATATTTGATACATGACTTAATTGAGCATATCAAAACTTGAAGAAAGTCTTTGTCATCCAAATCATATATATATTTCTTGCACACATACATTTGGTCAAAGCTATTAATCATTTGTCATTTTATCTCACGATTGTTACTTCAGGCATAGCTTACTGATATTTGTTTCTGGGCACTTTGTTAGCAACATTCACTTTATTGTAGTAATTTCACAATCTATACAAACATCAAGGTGTGTCTCCAGTAATCTGGCATTTGTATATTTTTTTTAAAACACTTATAGCCGTCAGTTAAGCGACGGCCTGTAGGTGATTTTTTTTTTTAAATTCAATACCGTCGCTTAACCGACATTTAAGTTTTCATAATCCGTCGGTTAAGAGACGGGTGTCTTTGGTGAACCGACGGCCATGCTGTAGAAGTGATGGCCTGTAAGTGTAGTTTAAAAAAAAAAAAATCTCCACTGTCGCTTAACGAACATGTAACCGACGCTTACGTTTTCATTATCGTCGTTTAAGCGACATGTGTTTAAATTTTAAATGATAAATAATATGAATTAGATGTCAGATAACCGACGATTTAAATTTAACCGACAGTAATTAACTGACGCTTACATTTTCCTTATCGTCATTTAAGCGATGCGTGTTTAAAGTTTAAATGATAAATAATATGAATTAGATGTCAGATAACTGATGATTTACATTTAACCAACGGTAATTAACCGACGCTTACGTTTTCATTATCATCGTTTAAGTGACGCGTGTTTAAAGTTTAAATGATAAATAATATGAATTAGATGTCGGATAACCGACGATTTACATTTAACCGATGGTAAACTGAGATGTCGCTTAACCGACGGATTGGAAAGGTGTCGGATAACCAACGACAATCCACTGACGCTAAAAAAAAATCATAGTGTCGTACATGCGACAGAAAAGTGTCAAAAATCCGACAATACGGCCGTCGGATTTTGGATCAAAATGTAGTAGTGTGCTATAGTAGGCCTAACACTTTAAAATATATCATGCTTATCTTGTTTGTTGTTGTTGATGGTGAATTGTAGGTACAAGCGTGTTGGAAAACCTCAACAGGGATCTACTACAACCGTCCAGAACAAGGTATGCTCTGTATCCCTTAGTGTTAGCATCATTTGTTTCTCTTGCATATTGAAGTTTATTACTTTCTAGTTTCATTCAGCCTGTTTTGGTCCACCCCAGGCCATAGGAAGTTTCTCTCTATAACAGAATTGGCAACTCTGCTGTGGAGGTTCCTTTTTTTCTCTTTGGGGTTTGGGCACACAATGTACTTGAATTGTTCTCTATTTCTCTGTGTTTCTGTGTTGGTTCCAGAAGTATGTTAGCCCATTAGTGTCCTACTAAAGTAATTTAATTTTTAGATTATCATTTTACCCCTTTTCTCTTGTTGTACGTGGTATTTTTCTTTACATACACATATACACGCAGGTTTTCCTTAAACAGTTGTGTATAAACACAGATTTCCTGCAGACAGTCATGTATGCCCCTCTTTTGAGTGTGAATTTGATGTTTGAGAGATGATGGGTGGGTTTTTTTTTTGAGTCTTCTTGGATGATTTTAAGGTCTGTCTACTGTTTATGTTTCCAACTAGAGAACTTTTTTATTTTCTTTTTAGGTAAAAGTTGTTCTTACCATCTTTCTCTCTTTTTTTTTGGTATTAGTGCATTAGACCTTTTCTGTCTCAGTGGCTTGCTTGGCATGTGTTTGATACTTGCTGCAGGGTCTAGGAGTTTTTGAATCTTTTCTTGCATTTACATATGATTTACTTAGAAAATACAAAAATATTATGTTTTGCATATTTTTGCATGATGCATGTGCATGGATTAGTACTTGCATTTAGGTTTTTCTTAGTTGTACAGTAGTTAGGATTTCATTTAGGGAAATTTGCATTGACATTTGAAGGAAAATTTATGAATTTCATATAGTGGAATACCCTTTTTTCATTCAAAGAGAATTGTACTTGGCATCGTTTGTTAGGTGTGCATATTTGCTGTACTGTTGATTCATAACATCATTAGTTGCATGACCACTTCCTTTGAGTAATAATAGCCTTAAAATAAACACTTAATCTAAAATGAATTACAGTTTTTATTTGATAGTGGTGCACCAACAAGATTAGGTTTTAGAGTCTTGGAATATGATTTTGTAAGTAAATTTATCCAAGACTACTAAAAAAAAAAGTAGGTGTCTGTCTAGGTGAGAGAGTGAAATCCTTGGTATAATTAGTGTTCTTAGGAGGATCCTCTTACACAAGAATTAAGCATGAGGTAGCGTACACATTTTTGGTGGGGATAGCCCCTTTCCACTATTTGTGCAGCATCAGCTTCCATGATCTTATTCGTATCCGGGGGCTTTTGATGTACCTTTCATTCTTTTGAGCTTCGGGATTTGTTACCCTTCCCATACGATAGATCCCGCCTGTGACTGTCTGCTCGAGCATTGGTTATATTGGGGTGACCTTAGTTTCCTTACCTAGGCATTGCAAGGTTTACTTGCAGAGGTTATTATGTGAGTGCCTTGGCTAGGTAGGGGTCGGGAATCATAGTCGCTTTACGCGTTGAAGCTGAGGGCCACTATAATTGGTTACACACTTCCACTTTTATTATATGGGAGTCTCATGCCTCTCCTAGGTGAGACATACCTACTGCATTTGGGAGCTCATGTATTCTCCCCTTGGCTTGTTTGCACTTGGATTACATTTTCGTTAAAATGTGCTCTTTGTGCATTAGATTGCTTTAGGGTTCGTTATTGGTTGAGTATTTTTTATTTTGTGGAGTCATCATGGAGCGAGGTTTGACACTCTGTCATTCTCATTGTCTAGCAGGGGACTAGACATTCTAGTCATATTCATACACACTTTGATTCCCACACTGGTCTCATCATGAGTCATACATCTGATTCCCTGGAGGTCCCTCCTTCTCCATCCTCTGGGTTTGGGAACGTGACATTTAGCAGATGTGAGACCCCAATTGGAACCGAAACTCATGGGGGAGTGTTTCTTTCAATTCACAACCCCATATTTCATATTTCATAACTACTTATGGGAGGTCTTTCTCAATTTTTTTGAATAGTGAGACTCACCATGTTGCCTTGAGCTCTGGGCCTTTTTTATATGGCATACTAGATATGAACGATAGTTTTATGTCATCTTTCATCGATCCTAGTGTTGGTCCTAGTAGTGTTCCTGAGGGAAATACCATCCCTTTCCATGTCGATCAGTTTGGTAGTGTTCATATTGCACCTTCCACACCCTTTGTGGGAGGAATTCCATACCGCTCATCTAGCAATAATACTGGGATCCCTTCTAGCAGAGGTGACCCTAAACATGTGAACATTGGAGGTATATCATAGATTCCATCATATGTTCCATCGTCTTCTGTACCTATTTCTTTGAATGTTTTTTTCATGAAACAACCTCCTTACAAACTGCATGGTCCTTCGAGACGGAGTACTGCTTCTAGCCATGTTGTCCCTCATTTGGTGGTCCTACTATGTCCGGAGGTTATGTACCTCATTCTATGTCTAGGGGACGATCGTCATATCAATCCTATAATTATGGCTATTTAGCACCCCAGTATCAAGGTATTCCTAATTTAGCACCTCGTATATCTATTTGTGGGTCAGATACGAGTAGGTTACTACCCGACTGGACAAGCCCACAAAATTTACAACCACCAACCCTATGTGAATCGATCCTGTCAAGGAGCATGGAACCAAATCGAACAACCTAGGCTCTCTTTCCTAGCTACTTTGAATCTACCAGATTTATCAAAGTTGACCAATGATCTGGTTACTCATTATCCGATGTGGTCGGTTGTTCCTACTAAGATTTCTTCGTACATTCCCAAATTCAAAGGTAATAATGGTGAGGACCCTGAAGAGCATGTTACCACTTTCCTCCTATGGTTCTCTTCCAATCCTTTGAATCACGATTCAATTTGTTTACACCTATTTCAATGCACCCTCACAGGACCTGTGGTGAAATGGTATATAGAGTTTCTTGGGGGCACATATCGAACCTTTAATGATCTAGACATGACCTTCTTAAACCACTTTAAGCTACCCATGCATTATGATGCTGGTACCAAACTCTTGACGACATTTCAGCAAGGAAAAGCCACACATATTTCTGATCATTTTCAAGATTGGCGTAGATGGAAGAGGTTGATCAAGGCCAACATTCCACCTTATTATTTATTGGAATGCTTCCTTAAGTATCTATTGCCATATACCCCGAAGGACATTTCAACATCCAGAGTCATGAATGAGGAAGAGCCTATCTTTTGAGCTCACCAACTAGACTTGATTTATGCTTAGTCTGGGCTCTTATATGAAATTATACCTAACGCTCTATAGTCTAAATTCAATCCTAAGTTTAAACCTGGGACACATGTTGATGCCATTGTTGGCCCCACAAGTGCTAAATTCATATACTAGGTTACGAATCAAATGAGAAATTTGTCGATTAATCAGTCTATGACTGGACAAGCTACAACTTCATCCAATCCCACCCAAAGGACAGATGTGCTCTCAATACATACGTTGAACCAAAAGGGTAACTGGCATCCCTGAAGGAACAAGAATAAGGGAAGAACAATCATATTGGTGGGAATAAGAAAGAGAATACTAATGATGACAAGAACAATGGTAATGATGGGGTGACAAGTAGTATAAACATGAGGTCAAGTTTCCTTACAAGATTTGTGGGGGAGATCACCTCACATACTTGTGCCCCTGTATTGATGAGGCCTTGAAATTCATTTCAAAGAGCCTAGCTATGTTAACGAATCCTTTACCGCATAACCAAAACATGAATTCGAGGAACGTGCACTCCGGAAGTGCTTCTGGTGGGCATCAAAATCCACCTAACATAGAATGCACCCATGGTTGTATCAACATGATGTCAGCTAAAAATATTGTGACACATGCTAAAGATTATGATTCGTCGCAACCCAATGTGGGGAAAGAGACTACGCCTCCTAAGGTTCCTTTTCATATAGACAAGCCTAAAGTTATACCTCACATTCCTAAAGGAATCCTAATGAGCTTGGGGCATAATCCTAAAGCTCTAGCCTCCCAACATTATTCTATTGTCGAGGATTTGGGTCAGAATCCTTCTGTGATGTCATCTCTCAAATTCCTTTAGAATTTCCCTTTGCAGAGAAAGGATTTATTGACTACCCTTGTTATGGTTGATTTTCATATTTCTATAGTGATTATATTTCAAGACCATTAGGTCCTTCCTCACTTTCCTTACCATGTGGATTTCATTGTCCATGTGGAGTGTATGAACAACATGATCAAACACACAGTAACTGATGAAGGGGTTGCATATTCTGTGATGTCTCTAACCTATTGGAAAGGTCTTGGTTCACCCCCATTATTGAAATATGGGACCATGTTGACTTCCTTTGATGGACATTCTTTTCAGTCACATGGTATTCTTCCTTCTCTTCACATCCAATTGGGAGGGAAGACCATGTCCATCGAGGTTGAGCTGGTTGATGCACCCCTCAATTACAACCTTTTACTGGGTCGTAACTAGATTTACAATATGAGAGAGGTTGTGTGTTCCATATTCCATGTAATTTGCTTACCTTTCGAAGATATGATAGTCACGATCGAACACCATTCGTTTGATAATTCCAATACGTCAACATCATCGGGATCCACTATCCCAGATGTTGATATTTCTCAGCCGGCAACTAATAATGTTGGGGTGGGAATGTATCTATCCTTGATGGGATCCTTTAACATTTCTGCACCAATTCTAACAATAGGTTCCATTCTTGGTAGTGAATTGTCATCATCGAGTTTGGTCCCATTTCGAACTACGTATTCGGAATACCCTTGGACTCTTTCTTCATCGAGCACTTCAGATGAAGAACCTAGACCTACTAAGATGGAAATTTTTTTGTATGTAGCATAGATTTCTTATCAAGCTACTCTTGATCTCATTATAGACCCTAGTACTTCCTCTTCGTGGATAGAGGAGGAGGACACTTTTGTACTGCCTTCTTGGGTAGTTGTGTCATCACGCTCACATGACTTCTTCGATGATATTTTTTCCTCTCGATGAAGTGATTCTTGAAGCCATGAATGGTTTTGAACGAACTTGGGGAGACTTGCAACATCTCTCTTATTTCCTCCCAGATCTTGAACGGATCGAGTGTGATGACTTTAGGACGAACCTTAGTGAGAAGGTTGGTAGTCTCGCTATCCCATTAGGCATGCATGGTATATATGTTGAAGGGAACATGGTTAGTTTTTCACCAAATATCCCTATTAACATTTCTTGAAATCTTGGTAAAGTTGAGAACGTTTACATTAGGGAATATTGTTCTTTTGATCAGATTCATGCATACACTAAGCTTTTTAAATAATTTTGTGATGTCTTTGCTTGGTCATATGATTAGAAGCCAGGAATTGACCCTTGGATTGTCTAACATGAAATAAAAAATTACTGTGGGGCTAGGCCTATTCGATAACGCTTACGTGTGATGAATGCCCATAAGTCACCCGCTATTAAGGCAGAGATAGAGAAGTTGATCAAGGATATATTTATCTATCTAGTTCCGTTGATTGAATGTGTATCCAACCACGTTCTAGTTGATAAGTATCAAGGAATCATCTAGGTATGTACTAAATTTATAGACCTAAACAAATCATATCCCAAAGATAACTTTTCCACACCATTCATTGACTATATTTTGGATGAGTGTGCGAGAAGCGAGGTATTTTCATTTATGGATGGTTTTTCGGGATCCAACTAGATTCAGATCAAACCTGAGGACCAATACAAGACAACTTTCATTTGTCCTTGGGGTACTTTTGCATACTAAAAAATGCCCTTCGACCTTAACAACATCGGAGCCACTTTTTAGTGGGAAATGACCTTTTCTTTTCATGACCTTAGGTGAATTATTGAAGTTTATCTTGACAATGTAGCTGATCACTCTCGTTTGAGAGTGGATAATCTAGATCATTTGCGCTTGGTTTTCGAGAGATGTCATCGATATCCAATTCATTTTAACCCTCAAAAGTGCATCTTTTACGTGAAAGTGGGTCGCTTATTAGGATTCATAGTTTCTGAGGAGGGGATTAGGGCCGATCCTCTTAAGTTTGAGGAAATACTTCGATTGTCTCCCCTGCATAGTATTAGACACCTTCAAAGTATTCAAGGGATGGATAACTTCTTACAGAGGTTTATTGTCAATTTTTCCAATTTGACCAAGGGTTTGATGTGCTTTTTGAAGAAGGACACTCCTTTTATCTAGGATGAGCGAGCCCAGGAGTCTTTTGATGCATTGAAGAAATACTTGTCATCAACGCCTGTTCTTAGTCCACCTGACTATAGACATGATTTCTTGTTATATGTGGTCATGTATCAATAGATGATTGGAATTGATTTGGTTCAATAGGACAAGGATCTCCAAGCGCACGTTGTCTACTATATTATTTGAAACCTCATTGATGTTGAGCTTTGTTACACTCATGTTGAGAAGCTATCCTTAGCTACCATCCATGAGGTTCAATGATTAAGACATTACATACTACTTCGCCAAACTACGGTTGTGGCTCATATCAATACAGTTCAGTTCATCCTAACCTAACAGATGATAGGGGGAATATAATAAATGGATTGTTATCTTGCAATAATTTGATCTCAAATTTGTTTCACAAAAATTGAAGAAATCATTAATCTTTGTGGAGCTCATGTCAAATTTCCCTATTTTCTATGAAGTTGAGGTTCATGAATATTCTTTTGTTCACGAGCATATATTCCTTATATCGATAGTGGACCCATGGTATGGCGATATTATAATTTATTTACATACTTTGAAGGTCCCTTCTAACCTGTCACGGGATGAGCATCAACATTTACGACACATTGCTAAGAACTACCTCATTGTCGGTGACATTTTGTATCATAGTGGGGTGGATTCCATTTTGAGTCGATGTTTAACTAATGAGGAGGTTTAGAATGTGCTTAATGATTACCACGGTGGGGCATGTGGTGGTCATTTATCTAGGCTTGCTACAACCCACAAAAATTTGACAGAGGGTTATTACTGGCTGTCGATATTCAAGGATTTTGTTAACACAGTCAAGAGGTGCCACCCTTTCTAGGTGTTTGCACAAAACATTCATTCGCATCCAGGCCAAATGCACCCTATTGTCATTGCCGGTCCCTTCACCAAGTGGAGGGTTGATTTTATGGATTTCAACCCAAATTCAACTGGGAGGAACCATCACATTATAGTGGCCATGGATTACTTCAATAAATCAAAAGAGCCTATTCCTAATATAAAATCTGATGGTGAGACAGTCGCTCACTTTTTGTTCAATTGGATCATTACTCGGTTCAGTATCTCGAGAGAGCTTGTCATTGACCATGGCAAACACTTACAAAATAAGATGATGGATGAGTTATCTTCCAAATTGGGGTATAAGAAAGAGTATTCCTCTTCTTATTATCCTCAAGTGAATGGACAGGTTGAAGCTATGAATAAATCCCTTAAGTCCATTCTGCAGAGAACTATTGCACAAAGTAAGAAGAATTGGCACATTATCCTTTTCCCTGCTTTGTGGGATTACCAAACCGCATTGAAGACTGCCACTGGTTTTTCTCCATATTGGTTAGTACATCGAGTGGATTTGATATTACCAATTGAATGTGAGATCCCTTAATTGAAGCTATCCATAGAACTCTTACCAGATACTTTTGACTTGGACAAACATATGGTCCACTTAAAGCACCTTAATGAGCAGCGTCTACATGTTAAGGCTCAGTGTGATAAGTTTTTCTATACCTGAATATTTAGTGAAGGTGATTGTGTTCTTTTATAGGACCAAGCTAGTGAACCGTTAGGGCTGGGTAATTTCAACCCCATGTGGCATGGACTTTGCTTAGTTAAATGAATGTTAGAGAAGGGGGCTTACGAGTTAGTGGATTATGAAGGGATAGTCGTGGCAGAGCCTAGAAATGGGATCTATCTTAAAAAATATGATGTTTAATTCTCAGCTGAGGGTGATACTTTGTATACTATTGTATAATTGAATAGTTTAGTTTTTGGTCTCCTTGTAGTGATTTATTTTGTTCACATGCTTATTTTTGTTGTGGAAGACGTCGATAAAGTCTTCAGTATATGTTGGATATGCTGATGGTGCCAAATGCCACACCTAGAACTCATCTTCGGCTGCTTGGGTGATTTATATGCCTACGGTTCATGTCGTGTCTTTAGGAGGTGTATGTCTCCAGCCATCATCCAACAATTTTTTTGAATATAGTGTCGTGATTGAGTTACTACGCAATGCCATCTCTCATGGTTTTCGAGCTCTTGAGGTACATCTTGACTTGCAGTTAGTGGTATTACAATTAAGTGGTGTGTATCGTGTTAGAGATCAAACGTTACTATGAATATTTTTACAAGGTTGTTTGAACGACAATTTGAACACATAACATACATTCACATTCCTAGTATTTACAATCATGTTTTCGATTCTTATGTAATTTACGTTTTATATTGGAATTTGTTACATCAACAATGAAGCATATACATCACAGTCACTATTAAATACACATGTAAATATAATAAACCGATCATTATAAGATTTCATTTCGAACATAGTCCAAAAATGGTTTCATAGTACACAAATATCATGGTACAAAATTGGGGCGTTAAGCCACCAAGAAAACACTACACGGTTGATATAAAATGTGCATCTAGGAATCTATGCCTACTGACTAGGGTGATGACCATGAAAACAAAAAATGACATTGGCCAACCATCTGAACAACCTAACCCACACATGAGGTACTCCTACCACCATCCTCTACATCGCCTTGGGAAAGTCCTTGACTTGCACCATGGGCACCCTGTGTGTCAAATAGATGAAGTTCATGTGTATGCTTTGGAGCATGCGCTATGCATCTGTATCATGTATATCATCACCTTGTACCCTCCAATGATGTCAAGGGAAATCGTTTGGTCATCTAGTTCCCACATCTTCATGTGTATGATCAGTATTAGTACATGTCACCAACAAAAAACATGTATTTAGATTTCATTATATCAAAAAATCCAAAAATAAATTAATAATCCAGGAAATAAGATAAAACTTAGTGTTTACCTATGTCTCCATATGCAGAACCCTATGGTATGGGAATATTTGGATTACCATGGAAGTCTATCCCTCCATAGGGGTAGTCATATATGGCCATGATCTGTTTCTGCCACCAGTGGTAAAATCCAAGTGGGTAGGGTGTGGCCACATGCCCTCCCCCTAGTCATCTGTAATATCCTAAATTTTGGACCTAACACTTATATGGCATGAGCCTATTGATTATGATGTTATCTTAATGTTTTATTTTGATATATTGGGTCGAAGACCCCACTTCATATGAACATGATGATTTGTTTTATATATTGGGTGTAAGCCAATTATTGATGATATATATATGCTGGTTTGTGTTGGGCATGGACCTTGAAGCACATGATTGATGAGATGTTTTGTGTTGAGCGAGGAGCTCTGTAGCACATGGGTAATTATTTTTTTGTGTTTAGCGGGAAGCTCTGGAGAACATGAGTACTTACATTTGTGTTTAGTGATAATCTATAGAACACATGAAAATATAATTGGAAGTGTTGGGCATAATCCCTGGAGCCTTCCATTTTGATGCTGAGCATAATCTCTATAACATCGGATCCTTGGCCATTGTATCACTAGGTGTATCGTACAAGTACATCCTAGCATTAAGTGTTGAGCAAAGAGCTCTAGAATAGCACTAAGTTTGTAACTCCCAGTTTTTAGCATTGAGTATGGGCTCTGGTAAGTGCTAGGTGTTACTGAAAAGAATTAATAATTCCTGAGTGAAAACAACTTGAGAAAAATGTTGATCCCATCAGACTTATTTATAAATGATTAAATGAAATTTTGAATTTCTTTATTCTCATCAAGTACTAAAGAACTGCCATGTTATTACGAGGGAACCCAACATGCAAGGATGTTTAGAGTTGCCTAGCCTAGTAGACCTAACCATCTACCCATTTTGACCTTAATAAAGAAGTGGCATAAGTCTAGGGATCATGGTATGTGATGCCCCAAAGACAAATGTTAAGAAAAAATATATTGTTATGTATTTTATACATGGTATGTGTAAAGAATAAATATAGTAATAATATTAGTGAAGAAAGAAAGAAAGAAAATCTCCATCCATTATTACTTATTACTAAAAGATAATAAATAGTATAATACCTATAAAGTCAAATTAGGAACTAGCTAAAAGTTCCAAAGTTAAAATGCTAAAAGTACTAAATTAAATAAAAAGGGTTAAATCAAGAAATGAAGCATTTCTTGATTCAACTGGCCCTTTGACTAAAAAGTCTATCTATAAATTCTTAAGCCAAGGAAAGGATTGGGGTTCTAATCTATATTTTGGGAGTCATTATTCTGCTTGTTTCTTTCTTAAGTGAATTCTTGGAGAACATTTTCCTAAAGGGGAAAAGGAGAACTGATCTAGACCTGATATACCAACTAGGAAACCCTACCTTAGGAGCTCTAAGCTACTTGAATGTTGGAACCAGCTCGGGCAGACCCAGATTGAAACCAAGAATGGTTTCGGGTCATGGTTGGGTGGAACGTGGTAGTTCCCAAGTGATTCGGTCATCTAATACAAAGGTCAGATCTACCTATGAATTTTTAATGCTGGTTATTTGAGTGTGCAGGTTACAACCATTAAAGGAGCTTCAAGTTATATAGTATGAATCCCTATATTTCCTATTCAATTTTTCTAGAATAAATGCTGGCTATGTTAGGAAAATGATTACATTATATTTCCTAACCCTATGTGCTTGTACTCTATTTTAATCTTCTAGGGTTTACATTTTAAATCATAACCCTAGGTTGTAATTTATTTCCTATGCTAGATTTACCCATGGTTTATTCAATTAGTTTTACTTCTACGATTTTAATTCAGGTATAAATATTAATCAAGGGTTTTGCACCTTGGTTTTAATTCTATATTATTTTTACTGTTTAAACTGTGTTTCCTACAAACTAGGTTTTATTTCAGATCTTTTACCTAGTTGTTCTTTGGCCTATTTACTCTACTGACAGGTTCCATTTGTTAGCAGAGCCATGTTCAAATAATTACTAGTTCATAT
>LPNX010181941.1:0-23089 GCA_001517045.1 Pseudotsuga menziesii | reverse complement strand
TATATATATACTAACAGTTAAGAAATAGAATTATAAATCTAATCTACAACATAATATTTAACTCTAAGTAGTAGTTATAAACATTCCATACTAATTCTAAGATAAAAAAATCAGCGAAGACCTTTCAAGGTTTGCATAAATAAATTTACTCTAAATACCAAATCAATTCCATTAAAATAAACATTATCATAATCAAATAAACATAGAAGGTATCGAGACCATGCATTGGTCTATGATCTAGTCCCTTCTTTCCAAATCTAAATTCATATCCCTATAATAATACAAAATTTCATTATCAAAATCGTATGCCATAAATAAAATAGTCCCATCTAATATTACTCACATCCATCATATAAACAAAGTAACCAAAGTAGCATTACAATAATTTAAAAACCCTTAGATACGTAGAGGTTGCAATATCAACCCTAGTGGGCATCCCAATCCAAATCAGAGGCCATAATAAAAACCATGATAGTAATACACATACAGTAATCTTTTAAAATAAAACAATCCTTCATTGCAATATTAAAAATAAGAACCATGTAAGCGCAACGAGGCCACAGGATCAAATCCTGGGGACTCTCAGAAGGCCCGAACCATAACCATAAACACAGTGCTCATTATAATACAAATCATAATAACATTTATACACAGTAATTCATTTATAAATACCCATTGAAGTACATGACCCAGGATCGAATCCTAAATGGTATTTATTCTTATATAAAGCCACGGTGTATCATCTACACACAAGCTATAAGTCAAACCTAAAATCATTACATGGAGGTTGTAAGACCTTTACAAATCTACACAGTGTAAATACATAGCCACAGCCCATAAAAAAACTTCACAGTAAATTTAATAACTATCTTATTCCATGTCAACGAATCCATGTACAACAATGATAGCCATCCAGGGTTTTCACCCACGGCTTATTTACATTTCCACATTGCACATTATAAAAATCTAAAACTTCTAAGCTATCGTAGAAACGATGGAGAACGCTCATGCCATTCACGGCATGGCCTCAACCACATGTTTTCAACATTTACATTCTTACAGCTAATACAAATAATGGAAGTGAATCTTCACAGTCCAACCCCAAATGCGAATGCCACATAAAACCCAAGTTTAAATAACAACAACACAGTATAGATTCGTATACACATAAATTATTAAGTCTTAAATCAAGTTTACATAGTCGTCTAATGTCCATGGCACCATTGCAAGAAATGGTGCTGCCATTGTGTACATTTTATAAATTAAAACCCTGAATTTACAATTTACATGTAGAGCCTATTAAAGGAATCAAGTTTCTCCTTATGGATAGAAACCCTCTTTAAATTACCTTCCATTTCATTATTAAATATAGACCTGAGGGAAACCGAAATCCAAACACTAAAACTCAATGTTGTGATATTACCAACAGAGCTCTGTCATGTTACAGACAAACCCCCAAAAACCAAACACATCCATAAAAACAAAACGCAAGCAGACTAACCCTTGACGAGTGACACCTATTCATAGCCACAACACCTTGAGAAGGAACTCATAATGACTTGCATAGTGGGCTTACCATTGGAGTATGTCCATGCCCATGACCCACGACTACAACCTTACTTTGCTCCTTTGTAACCCTGCACCAAGACAACAGTGAGATGAGAAGTAAGCTATCATGAATAAAAGCTACAAGAACCATGTAAATATGCAAAACGAGTCCATTTTACCTTCCTATTCATACCAGCGAGGTCTTCCTCCTTCACCTACACAAATCCATGAGCAAACAACAAACCAAACAAAATGACCAAGTCCATTATGAGCCAAGCGCTAAGCTTGGGCTGCCACAAAATACAAGGCGCATTAATGGCACCAGCCTATTACCCATATAAAACTCCAAAACCCACTTCTCTATAGTCATGCTAAGTTACTATTTCGAATACATTCCAATTCCATGCAAGAGATTAAACCCCATAAACCATATTATATACTCGCCACCCCTAAGTCAATGCAAGGTATAAGTAATATGTGTATCACATACTTTAGTCTCTAAGCCTTTAAACCATTGCTTAAAGATTTCCTTAGGCTCTAATCCAAAGACCATGGGATATGAAATATGCCATGGTAATATTGCATGTATAGAGTCAAGAATTTGCCTTTAGCCAAGGTTTATAAACCTGCCAAGAACGATAAAATGATATGTTAATACTTTTAATGAAATAAACATGTAATAAATACATTAGGATATGAACAATCAATAATAATCACACTATAAATCTTAAATGTGGTAATCACCTTGCCACTAACCTGAGTCTCTAAGACACAATAATAACAACCATTAAGTGTATTAATGATAAAAAATGTTCAATGCTCTGTAAAAAGTCTCGTCGCTAAATATAAGTTGCACGTAAAATGAAAGAAGTGCCTTAGTTCAAACTGAACTAAGTAAGCCCGCTAGAAAAGTAGAAACTTTACTTCTCAGACAGTTACATGGGAGAACTATTCCTTCCACTCCGCCCACTTTGATTCCAAGAACAAAGTTAAGTTGGAACCATGTAAATAATGCGTAAACACATGCTGAAAGTAAAGAAGTATATAATCAAAGTAGCGACACATACATAACAAAGTATAAACATGAGAATAACTTAGTAATCAGATTTTCAACATCATAATGTAAAACATAGTAATAATGATAACTAAAAGTAAGAAGGTAAAAACATAAGAATAACTTACGATGAAACAGTGGTACACTTACTATACATTATATTCAGCAAGTTCAATATGTCCAGCATACATAGTTTTACTAGCCTAATAAAAAAAATTATTTTCAATTTTTGGGGACATTACATCGTCGCATCAAAACCTCCTAGCGAGTTTGAGCTAGATCCCATGGACCATGAGTGGGAATATGAACTCTTGGGACGAGGCTCGGCACACACTCGAAGAAAAAGGTACTTAGTATGCTAGAAAACCTAAAGTTTCTTATATGACCTAGCTTACAGTCAGTCAACTATTGTTTCATTTTTCTCAATAAAGCAATACTCTAGTCATATATGGTAGGTCTCATGCACTCCACCGCATAGAACATCAGAGGCCTAGAATCTTGGTGAAGAGATGCCATCCAAATATTCTAGCTGGCACCAACACTATGATATTTGAGGATTAGACTCATGATAGAGTTCAATGAAACCTAACTTCCAACCTTCTCAGTGTCTGGAAGATAGTATATGGCCATGTACTCATCAATAGTGATCCCACCTTCCACCCTTCTATCCCTCAAGTTTACTACCTCTCCATGGCAGGATAGTTCGATGATGAAATACACATCCTCCACCTCAATCCTTAGGGGCATCCCATCCAGCTAAAATGCTTCTGTATATGCATCCCAGTAGTTGACTATCATTTGGAGAAGTCTTGGATGAGCCCTCAAACTCCCAATACGCGAAAATTTATACAAACGTGTAATGTCCCCTTTTTGGAATTTTTTTAAATGACCAATTTTTCATTTTTTCACAATTTTAGCTCTTGACAAGTTTTGATGTCTAGGCCTCCAAATTGACCCAAATGCTTCCAAATTTTATATGAAGGTACATGAATGATAATATAACTTAAATATAATGCTCATGTATGTTTTGTGACCTCCCAATTACTTCTGCAAACTTGTTTAATGTTCTGTTCAAAGTAAGAGTCTTTACTAGCAAATTGGGGCTCCAATTCCCCCTAGGTAATTACCGGAAATGGCTTCACAAATAATCCCAAAGTCACTTGAATTTCTGAACAAAGGCTGGGTATGTGTAAGGTACCCTTTTAGAGTCTCATATGCATCATGTTTCAGTTTATATAGGCTTTTATGACTCTTTCCAAAACAACTCCCAAGTCACAATTTCGACCCTTGGGGAAAATGCACCAAATCTTCTCCCAATGTAATAAAAATGAGTAAAATGGATTCCAATGCTTAAGTACTGAACATGAGACTTGAAATACACATTAATTATATTACATCCATCATACATTTATCATAGATACATTCCTCCATTCGAAATAATAAGCATTACTGTAACACCCCGGTTTTGACCCCATTTGCATGATGTATATAATGTAATTAATCGTGGTGAGGAGCTAAAGGCAAAATCCCCACCATCGACTCGGTTGTGTATGTTTATGAAATAGAGATAGTTTCCGATGGTATATCATGGTATCCAGCACATTATAGTTTGGCATCATGTAAATACGCACATCAAATAAAATAAACCACAACCAGCTATGATGGGGCAACGTTGAATGAAAAGGGCATGATTCCTAAGGATAAGGAGGGGGGGTTATTAAACATTGCACCAATGGGGAAAATCCATGTGTTAGATGTTAAAACCATTTAGTTGTCACCCACCCTTTTGACTCACTCATCTTTCCTTTTCTCATCAGTTAACTACCACATTCAAACTTATGTTGATTAGTTGGGATAGTTATTGCTGGGTAGTGCTGTGTGGAAGGACTGTTAGCCCTTGCCCACACGCACACTCCACCAGCAGGATCATTCCCTCATGCAGAGAGCAAGGGAGGAGGATGATTCCATTCTCCATTCTTCCATTTGATCTTGCTCATCCTCATGCATATGGGGGTTTTTCTCACGGTCTCACCTTCTCACGTAGAGGATTCTTCATCATTTTCCTCACGTAGAGAGCTGGAGAAACTGTTCTCGGTCAACCACGATCTTCCTGTGTATGTTTTCCTCTTGTCCATGATGAGAGTCTAATTTCTCTCCATTTTTAGACTGTTTATTTTTCCCACCGTTTCATTGTGAGACCGGGGCTGTTGTCTTCCCCACGTTTTTGTTGGCTGTGGTGTTCAATTACGTTTTGGGCCACTGTGGATTCTCAGTGAGCCATTTTCTTCCATCCACGATGTCCCTGTGAAGTAGCCGTTCACGATTTCTGTTGTGGGGGTGTTTTTTGATACTGATTTTGTGGTCTATGTATATGCTTTTCCCTAACCAGGATGAGAGTTTGATCACCTCTTCTATTTCAGGCTGTGTATTTCCCGTTGCTTCAATGTTGAGATTGGGGCTACTGTTTTCCCCACGATTTGTGGTTTGATGTGGGTTCTTTTTTGTTTTGGGTTTGCTGTGGCTATTATTGAGATGTTTTGGCCAGGATAGGGCCAATAATGACTCAAGAATCAGATTTCCCCACCCAAGCTATGAACTGCTTGTTTTTCTGCGTGTATGCAGTGGTTGGTCTTCGGACTATGTTGGCTTGGCTGATTTGTTGATGGCCTGATAAACACAACTATGTTGACTTGCTGATTTGTGTATTCTTGGCTGTGGGAAAGCCTGCTCATTCCTTATTCCTTGGGAAATCATGCCCAGCTCAGGGGTGGTAGTGTTGCTGAAAGATTAAGGAGCACACTAGCCTATGGTTGGGTGGAACGTTGCAGCGACGTAGCTGGTTGCAGGACAAATTCTGCATAAGATAAGTAATCTTTACTATTCCATCTTTGCAATTATATTGATGTCTAGTGAATTATGATGAAATTGTTGAATGCTTGAATGTATGGTTTTGCTTCCGCTGTATGCTTAATAATTATGCATCTCTGCATGTTTTGCATCAAAGCATTTTAGTTGTCAGTTTTTAGTTATGTAAAACTCCATGGGAGCAGTTGCCTGGATGTCTAGTGTTTAGTAGCGTCCTCTTGCCCGGTCGGAGGGTCAGGGACGTTACAGTGTGGTATCAGAGCACATGTTGCAGCATGGGCCTGAATGGACCATGAAAGATGTAGTGACAGAGGTAGGATTTCCTTCTGCCCAGTAGAGATCACAAGTATGACAGAAAAATTCCACAAAAAGTTGTCTAAGTGTTTGAACTGTCAGTTCATCGGAACACTTAGTGGGAAGGACTTCTGATGCAGTAGAGAGTTGGACAGAAGCACGCCCAATGGAGGTCAGTTGGAGGAAAAATGGCAGGAAAACTTTTTAAGTTTTCGTAGGCCGTCGGCAGAACTTAGTCGATGTGGGAGCCCCATTTGCAGTGAAGATCGGCCAAAGGCCGCCGAAACATCGGCTCGATGTAGTGAAAGAAACGCCCGATTTTTACTTTCCATGTCAACGAAATTTAGCTATTCAGACCGTCGATGTCGTCGACAGAAAATAGTTGTTGGGTTCGCTGACACATAGCAGTTAGTGGTTCCAAACCCCGACAGATGTTATGTTCCATACAAAGAAGAAGAGAAGAGAAAATTTTTGAAATTTTTTGTCTAAGTGTTGAAGACCATCGGCGATCGGCGAAAGATAGTTGTTTGGATCGCCAATACTTAGCCGATTGAATGCTGCCATTGCGGATGGCTAGGCCACTATGCTCCCGATGGGTAAGGCCTCCGACCATCGACGCAGTAAGGAAAGTTCATTCAAAATTTTTCTAAGGCCCGAAATCGTCGACTATCGGAAGAAGATAGTGTTTCATGTGCCGCCATTTCGGAAGCCTAAAGCACTAGCCTTCCGACAAGAAAATACTATTGATACCGATCCGGTTATGCCTGAGCAGATTGGGTTGTCGATCGGAATAAGATTGAAGATGATGGGTCACCATTGCGGCTATTGATGGAACTACTTCGCCGACGAAAAGAAGAGAATGGAGCCGATCAAGCGGCGAAAAGGAAGACTAAAGGGGGAAAATTTCAAAAAAATTTCTAAGTCCTGGAGTCGTCAGCCATCGACGATGGTTAGTGGATAGAGCTTCCAATAGACGATGAGTTATGGTCCGCGGAACCCGCAGTGGGATCACTACCCACTGTTGCAGCTGTTTAGTGAACTATCCTCCCGATGAATAGTGCACCTGATCGCCGATGAACAGTGGGGGAAGTTAGTTGTTTTGACCGTCGAAACATCGGATTGATAGTCAAAATGGGACCCGATCCTGTACAAGGAAAATTTTGAGTTTTCAAGTGGGGTTTCTCAGCAAATTTCAGCAGTTTTTTAGTGGGATTTTCAGTATTTTTTCAGTGGATTTACAGGGATGAAAAGGAGAAAAATGGCAGCAATCTTATGCGCTAGATTGCGTGAAAACACTAGATTTACAAAAAAAAAAAAACATTGACCTGCCCTGTAGTGGCACAGGGAAGCCACAAGGGGGCAAGCCCTCTTTACCCCCGTCGTCCCTTGAGATAGTCGTTCTTGTGAAAAGAAGATTCTGTGTTTTGGGCAAATTAGTCAAACCCAGAATTCATAAAAGATGAATGGTGCATCGAAAATGAGATCCGTAAGTTATTGAGTGTTCCTTGTTGTATGCACTGACTTCGCCCGATAGAAAAGTTTTCCAGAATCTTCCTAGACTTGCTACTACATGTGGATGAATTTGGCACCCATACCAAAATATAGTTGTGTGTAAAAATGCAGAGATTTGGTGAAAATCGTCATTTTAGAAGTAGTTTGATTTTCACACCCAAAATCAAAATGGAGCATGGGGATAGGAATTGGAAAGCGTATCCAGTAGAGAACAGTCGAGAACCACCAGAGTTTGAACGAGGAGCAGAAAATTACTAGCGATTGTTTGAGAAAGAAATGTGCTACTGTCAATATGGACAAATCCAAGAATTGCATGCCTAGAAGTAGCAAGACCATGAAGTCAAACCAACTATTATGTCGAAGAGGAGTTCCATGCGAGGATGTGGGACTTGAAAAGGGAAGTTTTCCTTAAACCCTATCTTGCTGATTATAACTACATTCCCTAAGTTTTATACCTTAAATGTATGAGGATATGCCTCACATGCATAAGATATTACATGTTGGTAAGAATAGTGAGAATTATACATTTATAATGAGCTACTAATGATAATCATTGCATTGGTGTTGGCATTAGTGGAAAAACCAACGACAACATGGACTTGGCTGAATATGTTGCTGATGCTGACAAATGTGACTAGCAACCCTCTAGCGAAGGGGTGAGGCAACAAGTCCATAATCAAAAGTTGGTGAGCAAATTCTGCAATCTTTTGCAAGATACCGACTAAACTGGTAATGTCGAGGGTGTAAGTAGGATCCATGCAAGTAAGAGTTTGATTATGACGAATTCCAAGGAGTGGTAAAGGTAAGAGACCTCATACCATGTGGATATTTGAATGTTATACTACATTCATATAAAAAGGTGTCATGCCTGTATATGTTGATGATCTTGATTATAGTAATGTATCCTATATGAAGTAGACATGGTTAGGCCATGCCTGGTATGTTGAATGCATAGTATTCCTAAATCAATGCAAGGTAGCATTGAATGGATATGCATTAAGAATATTTTATGAATCTTGTAGTCATGCATTGAATGAACGCATATGAAAAGTTTGAGTAAATGTTGTAAATATGCATACATAAATAGGGGTGCAAATGTTGTGATGCATTGCGTGAATACATTGAGATAGTGCATGTGTTATTGTGACTAACCCATGGCTGAAATGATGAATTGATGATAATTCTAGAATCCTTCCAAGAGCTATTATGAATGCAGGATATAGCAAGTGCATAAAGAGGGTAGTCATGAACAATTGGCAGCCAGAAATGCTCTATGGAAGGGCAAGGGGAACAAATGATACGCCTGTGAAGTAAGGAGTATCTAGACATTTCATTTAATTTGCATAAATGATGTGACTATACCTTGAGAATGTTAGTATGATAATGATTACGTGAAGTAAATGAGATTTGGTAATATTGATGTGATTAACAGCTGGAAGTATTTGAATTTTATAAATTCTGAAGATGCTTCAGTGATGATTGCAGCAATGAAAAGGTTATATGCATCTAGACTTACCAGGTGTTTGGTTGATTGAAGCTCAGGTTTCAGGTAGATTATTTAGAGCATGGCAATGAGAGTAAGACCATGACAAATGCCAGAATATACCATGTGAAAGAGCCAAACCTCATGAGAAGAGTATCATGGCTATGAAGCTAGTTTGTATGCATAATGAGTTGTCAAATTTGAATTTGTGAATTTCGGATTTGAGAAATTGCTGACAAACTACTAATCACTATTGGCTTGCATAGAATTGTTTCAGGAGGATGCATTGTAAGTGGGTATTCATGTTATGCTAGTAAGCATAAAATTATAATGGGCATAGTAGTGCTACTTATGAGAGACCCAAAAATGAGGATCACCTCATTGCTAAGAAAATCAATTTTTGTAGTAGATAGAGTTGCAAATTCTTATTGAATTTAATTACTAATGTCATTTCTTGGTTATGGAATGATCAATTTGGATTGTATTATCAGGTAATGATTGATTGTTTGGCTACTTGATGAATGTTCCAGGGGTACACATTGCAGAAATACCATGCGTGATGACCTGAAGGAGCCAAACTTTATGTGGAGGTTTTCCCCTATCTTGGAAATGGGTTTCGGGTGAAACTCCATTGGACATCTTGGAATGTCTCATCTGCACTACATGTTGGTAAGAAACATGAGTGATATGGTATGGGTTATGTTGGTAAGACATGTGTGAATATGAAATGTGAAAAGGAGTTGGGATGGCAAACCGAGGGACTGTCAACTTGGAGAAGGGAGCCCCCATTCCAAGTTAACGAAGGAATATTGTATTTGCAAATGGATAAGTGTCTTGTGACCCTAGCTAAGAATATGCATGTCAAATTATTAAAATTCTATATGCAGAACATGCTTTGATTTTATTTCCATGATGACCGATTTCTTGAGTATGAATAGGGCCTACATGGCACACACCGGGAAAGGGTGCACACTTTTCCGATGTCGAGTCATGAAAGGGTTTTCAATATTGACTACACCCTAGGGAGTGGACGCACTCTTGGTGTCTCAATACTTAATAGTGAATGACATGAAATATGATTACAGTTTAAGAGAAATAATGCTGATGAGTTGCTTATATTGCTTGTGTTGATAGTGCTAAATAGATGCATTTTGGTGTTGCACACTAAAAACAAAAGGCAGACGGTTGTTGTGAGGGGTTGCGGAGTAAGGGTTACTGTTGATATAAGTGTGCATTACTGTTGATATAAGTGTATTGTTGATATAAGTGCATGTATTATTGTTGATATAAGTGTATGTTGGTATAAGTGTATGTTGGGTTGTTATATTCCTAGGGATCCATAGTAGATCCTGGACCTAGAAATGGTCATGGTAAATTTCCAAGCCCAGTCGACATGAGGGTGTACTGGCTAGACATTAATTATTGATGTTGTGGAGCAACCTGCATGCTGACCTAACATCCAAGTCCATAGGCGATCCCAAGGCTTGCAAAGCGAAGTAGGATCCTATGGACCAGAGAGGAAACGCACAATATAGATAAGTATTGGATTCTCTACAGCTTCTTGATTTCAAATATACATGTGTATATGATTTGGTTATGATATTCTAAGCTCTTGTTTAGAGGTGAAATTTTTTTTGATGAGAATAATCTAAACATGTGAATTTATTCAATGTTTGAAAATAGGTATTGCTGGAAGTGAGGACTATGAGGGAATCCTAGGGGTGCATGTGGACATGTGACTATCCTAGAGAGCTCGGAATGAGGGTAATGAAAAAGGTGCTAGTGAGACTGTGAAGTTCCTAGCAACCGAGAAAACCATGTGGGGAGGCTCCATGGTTTAGAGGTCTGGAATAGACCATAGACACTAAGTGTCATGACCAAGAAGGGTTGGTCTAGCATTCACGGTGAAGTGAAAGAGGCTAAGAGCATGAAAACCACAGTGGTGGTGTGGGTTCTAGAGTGGAACAAGACAAAGAAGGGAAAAAAACTCTTGATGTTCTCTTTCTTGCCTTTTTAATTATATATATATATATATATATATATGCATTGTGAAAATAGAAGATTGTTGAATGCATGTATGACTGGAAATGGAATGTGTGTATTTGCTTAAAGAAATTTGTGAATGCTGGAATAGTTAATTCCCTACCCAAGAATGGACATGAATGAGCTCGTGTGCCTGTTGGGAAGGCATGAAAAATATGAAAGTATCATTGATGAGACTTGGACTGTCATGCCAATTGGGTAATTAACTAACTAATTTTAATGTCTATATTATGCTTGGTCTGACATAATTTCAATGGTGCATTTCACAGGTGAGAAAAGTGAAACCTGCTGGTGCACATTGATCATGGCAGCAGATCAAAAGTTGTTGGACTTGGCTGGAAGTCTCCTTCAAATGATTTCCAAGACCCAAGAAAATATTGGAGAGATGCTCAAGATATAGAAAAGGTAGAATGAAATGAACCACAAGATTTTGCAAGACTCTATTGGTTTGCAAAGGGAGGTGAAAATCCTTCTGGGAGAAATCGGCAAAGGAAAGGAAGGTGGATCAGTGATGGGACATTCATTCAGGTGACCAGTTAAGAAACAGTCCAGGCATGAAGACTCAAAGGAAATTGAGCAAGAAAAGATGAAGCAACCAATGAAATGTTGGGAATGCGGAGGACATCATTTATGCCGGGACTGCCCAATGAGGGAACATGATGAGGGCAATAGCCGCAAAGTTCCTAGGCTTTGGGATAAGCTAAGAGTTGAGAAGTTCATGGAAGCCGAGGGGCTTGGTCTTGAATGTTCAAAGTAAATAATTGAACGTGGGACAGATCTGCAAAATTTTGAAATTTTGATGTGCAATTGTATATGTATTCCTATGTATTGGAACACCAAGGACGGTGTTAATCCAAGGGGGAGGGTAATGTAACACCCCGGTTTTGACCCCGTTTGCATGATGTATATAATGTAATTAATTTTGGTGAGGAGCTAAAGGAAAAATCCCCACCATCGACTCGGTTATGTATGTTTCGGCAATAGGGATAGTTTCCTATGGTATATCGTGCTATCCGACACATTATAGTTTGGCATCATGTAAATACGCACATCAAATAAAATAAACCACAACCATCTATGATGGGGAAATATTGAATGAAAAGGGAATGATTCCTAAGGATAAGGAGGGGGAGTTATTAAACATTGGGCCAATGGGGAAAAGCCATGTGTCAGCTGTTAAACCCATTTAGTTGTCACGCACCCTTTTGACTCACTCATATTTCCTTGTCTCATCAGTCAACTACTACATTAAAACTTCTGTTGATTAGTTGGGATAGTTATTTTTGGGCAGTGCTGTGTGGCAGGACTGTCAGCCCTTTCTCACACGCACACTCCACCAGCAGGATCATTCCCTCACGCAGAGAGCAAGGGAGGAGGATGATTCCATTCTCCATTCTTCCATTTGATCTTGATCATCCTCACGCATACAGGGGTTTTTCTCATGGTATCACCTTCTCACGCAGAGGATTCTTCATCATTTTCCTCACGTAGAGAGTTGGAGAAATCGTTCTCGGTCAACCACAATCTTCCTGTGTATGTTTTCCTCTTGTCCATGATGAGAGTCTGATTTCTCTCCATCTTTAGAAGGTGTAATTTTCCCGCCGTTTCACTGTGATACTAGGGCTGTTGTCTTCCCCACATTTTTGTTGGTTGCTGTCTTCCCCACATTTTTGTTGGCTGTGGTGTTCAATTACGTTTTGGGCCACTGTGCATTCTGAGTGAGCCATTTTCTGCCATCCACGATGTCCCTGTGAAGTAGTCGTTCACCATTTCTGCTGTGGGGGTGTGTTTCCATACCGATTTTGTGGTCTGTGTATATGCTTTTCCCTACCCAGGATGAGAGTTTGATCACCTCTTCTATTTCGGGCTGTGTATTTCCCGTTGCTTCAATGTTGGGATTGGGGCTACTATTTTCCCCACGATTTGTGGTTTGATGTGGGTTCTTTTTCATTTTGGGTTTGTTTTGGCTATTATTGAGACGTTTTGGCCATGATAGGGCCAAGAACGACTCAAGAATCGGATTTCCCCACCCAAGCTGTGAACCACTTGTTTTGCTGCGTGTATGCAGTGGTTGGTCTTCGGACTATGTTGGCTTGGATGATTTGTTGATGGCCTGATAAAATCAACTATGTTGACTTGCTTATTTGTGTATTCTTGGCTATGGGTAATCCTGCTCGTTCCTTATTCCTTGGGAAATCATGCCCAGCTCAGGGGTGGTAGTGTTGCTGAGAGATTAAGGAGCACACTGGCCTATGGTTGGGTGGAACGTTGCAGCAACGTAGCTGGTTGCGGGATGAATACTGCATAAGATAAGTAATATTGACTATTCCTTCTCTGCAGTTATATTGATGTCTAATGAATTATGATGAACTTGTTGAATGCTTGAATGTATGGTTTTGCTTCCGTTGTATGCTTAATAATTATGCATCTCTGCATGTTTTGCATCAAAGCATTTTAGTTGTCAGTTTTTAGTTATGTAAAACTCCATGGGGCCAGTTGCCCAGATGTCTAGTGTTTATTAGCATCCTCTTTCCCATTCGGAGGGTCGGGGATGTTACAATTACCATGGCATATATCAAAATGGAGTGGAAATGGTCATTGTTTGCTCATTAAAAGTCATTTTGAAATACAACTCTTGGGAATTTCGACTTGAAACTTTCTGATAATTAATAACATATCATATTGAACTGATTACAATAATAAATGGACAATTAAAGTCTCTCCCAATTCGAAGTCATCATCATTACAATGGTTCACAACAAGATAGTGGGGAAATGACACTATTTCTTCATTGTTCAACATTTTTACATGAATTCTTTTCAGTATTTCAACTTGAGAGTCTTCTGAACATGAAATACAGAGCATATATATCATCACATAATATAATTTTCATTATAATCTTCCCCAAAGAGATAAATAGCTCACCTAAAGCACAATCCCTCCATTGGCATGTATATGGTGTGAAAACTGGAAATAGTTGAGAGAGAGTGCTGAAATAGAAGAATCCACATGATTTCCTGTAGGTTACACCTACAAATAATAATCCATTAGATCTCCCTAAAATACCTAAGTGTCCTTTCCAAACACCAAATAGGATGGGAATCTTTCACCCTCAAAATTGGCTTAAGCAAGAAAACTAGTAATCCACTAGCTCTCACAATTCAGAAATGACAATTTCACAAATGAGAAAAAGCTTCTTCTCATGGATGATCCCTGTATTTTATAAATTTTATTAGTCTTCTAAGGTTCCAAATCCATCCATAAACCAAATCCAAGTTGAATTGGCGTGGCTGCTCATGCTATGCCATGTGGCCTCTCTCTTCACCTTCCCTCTTCTCCCAAATTTGGGTAGGAGCCTCTTGGCCTTCTCCAACTCCCAATTTAGACCTCTAAGATGCTCTATTCACTCCTTAAATTTTAGTATGTCAGTATTTCAGCATTGAGATCTGACTTGTGTCATAACTGTCACAGAATCTCCATCATTGGTGTCATAGATGTCATAAATGTAAGGGGAATCTAGCCAAGTGTCCATGAAACTCCCATTTGGATCTTCCTCTCCCATGTAAGTTTAAATTCATCCCAAATTAGACCTATGAAGTATATGGACAATTATATTATCCTTATAATCCATCCAAAAACATTAGGCTTCACATATATTCGAATTTGCAAGAGAAAGATACCATTTAACATAGGAATTCTAGCTAGTGTGGGCCCCATAGTCTCCATGTGTTTTCATGCTCTATTGCCACTTCCATTTTCTCTTTTATTTATTTAATAATATAAATTATTAAATATTTATCCCCTTCTAATGTATAAACATCATTTATTATCCCCCTTATTCCAAATCTCAAAGCTTGCACGCCCAACCTAGGAAACTACTGATTTTCCTCTTTGGCAATTATTTGACTTTTAGCATCCATTTGACAACTTTCATGAATATGGAAAATGCGATTTGGCCATTGTGACCCAATTCCAAATTTTGGACATTACAATTCCTCCCTTCCCAATATTGCTTGTCCTCAAGAAATTTCAAACATGGTTGTTGAAGAACCTGCTTTCTGTATGATTCTTTGAAGTTGCCACTGAGCTTCCCACCTTGAGTATTTGAGATTCCATGAAGATATCAGAGAGGAACCACCATGCTTGCTACTGCACTACTCTAATTAATATCACTTTATTAAATGGGGATTCCATCTCCCATGCTACTTGTTTTCCAAAGAATTGGAAATCGATGGGACTAAAAACTATCCCAGGGTCCCATTGCTTGCATTGCACTCCAACAATTAAGAGTGCTCTCCAACCGATACCATTTGGAAAGAGAATTCATGGATCCCATTTTCTTGTATGCATTCTTCCAAACATCATGATTTCATAATATATACACTACTACATTTCGATCAAAAATCCGACGGTTTTTTCCGACGGCGCGTGGATTTTTTCTTTTAACCATACCAAAAATCAGAAAGATAATTTTTTTTTTGAAATGGTGGGCATAAGAGTCTCTTAAGCGACGGCTAGGCTTATAAGCGTCGCTTAAGTGACGGATATCCTCCTAAGCTTCGCTTAAGCGATGACGCTTAAATTGCTTCATCATTTAATAAAATACATTTGAACCCATAAATTGCTCAATCATTCAAGAATCCATAGTTTTGGTCGAGGGAGTGAATTCTATTTGACAAATAAAATATCGTCAACTATTGAGCATGAGTTTGTCCCCTTTTAACATTAATCACATGCCAGACACAACCATGCTAAGAAAAATACTCATGCAATAACAATGCTTCTAATCAATAGGAACCTTTTCCAAGTAAAGTAAGACAACTAGATATGAACTATACACAATAGGCTAGGACCCTTTTTTTCTTTGTTTTTTTTTCAAACAATAGACAGACTGTCTAGAAGAAAAAAAACAACACTTCACACATGTAAATCCATTAGAAGAGACATAAAACATAACCACATGTGAAATAATGGCAGTTACTAAAGTAAAACAGCTTATGGGAAACATAGAACAACAACACAAATATGATATAAAATCATGAAGCAATTCAGAAAAAATTGAACTCTTTAGTGTGATAGAGAAATTGTTTAATTCCAATGTGACCGCAATAGAGGCTATAATAGTGGCACCATATGGGTGAATATCCCTCAAGCAAGGTGGTAGGAACTCAAGAATTCTATGGATTAATGAGTGAGCCGTCACTTAAGCGACGCTTATGAGGCTATAATAGTGGCGCCATATGGGTGAATATCCCTCAAGCAAGGTGGTAGGAACTCAAGAATTCTATGGATTAATGAACCAAACACCAATTTCCTTATAAGACAGAACATCAAATTTGCAACCAGAACCAATTCCACATTTTCTTATTCCCCATGAAAATGATTATGCCTTTATTTAGGTCACTGGCCACTTGTCTTTCTTAAGGTTATTTACCCTATGATTATGATATGCATACATTTTTTGTGTTTGGGAAAGAATTTTGTATTCATTGTCCTCATATCTTCACACACAATACTTGATATACTTAACTCTAGCGAGCTCCTAAATCCCACACCCAATACTTTTAGATACTTCATGAATCAAACACAACCATCACTAAAATGCATATTCTAACCCATTGCAATTTTTCTTAGCTTCACTAGAATGATTGTAGCTATTAATATGCTCAATATAGTTTATCATCGCTTAAAAGCACTCTACCCACCAAGCATTTTCATACCTTGGATCCAAATTATATATGGTGGAAATCGATTACGGCATGAGTTTATGTTTTAAACCAAAAATAGAAAATTGATTTGGGATTTTTGTTGTGGAAAAGAGGCAAGTCGAGGGTTTCTCCTATCATTCATGCAACCCTGTCGAAAAGAGGCAAGTCGAGGGTTTCTCTACATCAACCACTGCTGCTGCAACTTCTGTGGGCTTCCCATTATTTGGTGGTTCTATCTCCGAGACAAATGGTATGAATTCAGTTCCATTTTCATTTTCTGGAAAGAGCGGTGCTGCATCTGCTATTGCAAAGACGGATTCCAAATTGAGAAACCCTGAAACAATTCCATAGGTTGAACCATCATCTGTTATAGGTGAAGACCATTCATTTAAAATCTCTACCAGTGGTGCAAATTTCACAGTAAAATTCCAAAATGAACTGAAAACCAGTGCTGTCTCTCCTTCCCCATCACGAGAAGCTCTGGGTGCAGCAGAGAAGTTCTATCTGTGATATTTAGAATGGGAATGGGAGGGGTTTCTGCCCTTTGTCCGCAGAGGAGTGGTCAATAGGTAATTCTTCATCTCGTGAACAATAGGAGAGGGCTGAAGAGGATAAGGCCGTAGGGGACAGAGCTCGCAGAGGAGAGGGCGGCAAAGGAGGGTTTGCAAAGGAGGAGGGTTTGCAGAGGTCACACTGAGGATGACAGAATGCCCCAAATGGATCCGTTCTCAGGCATTCCACCATATCAGTTGCACTTGTAAGTATATGCTCTTTAATAGATAAGTTAACCTCCTTGCTTGAGTTCATTTCTTTTACCAGTATTTCCATGTTCTTCAGCAAAAATAGATCACTATACATACATATCTCTTCTATAGAGGGAATTAAATTATTGAACAACATTCTACATTTATCATGTATACCCTCAAATAGCCTATCAAAATTTATGGTCATTATGACCTCAAGCAAACTATTGAAAACTTCTGCATCAACCTCAATTCCCCCTAATGCATCTCTTGCTCTGAAAAATTGCTCAATTGTATACAAAAATCCCTCAAAACCCTAACCCCACATGGATCCGTTCTACAGCCATGCTACTACACTATTGCTAGGGCTTGGAATCCTTTCTCCCACCAAATACTTGCTTGTGAAGACTCCTCGCTTTGGCAACACTCTCATACACAAACCACAACAACATGGCTAATTGAAGGCGTAATCAATGACAGAGCTACAGAGACCCCCTCTTACGTGTGTTTTCTTTCATTTTCATTTTCCCTAGAGAAGAAAGATTCTCTTGTTGCTTACATATAGATTTGCTTGAAGATTTTAAGCTTGCTTTCATGGAAAGTGAATGTTACAGTTATTTCTTTATTGTTTCTAATTTAGTTTCGCATGTTTAATTAAGGGAGAAATCAATAAACATATGTCATGGAAATAGATATTAGGTACAAATTCTCGAGGTTTTGTTACTCATTTTTGTTTTAGCCCTAAATTGGCACCTATAGAGAGCACTGCTTGTAGTTTCCAAGGCAATGACAGGACAGTCCATATGGGATAAGCCAAAAGTTTTCATGTTGTAGTTTTCAAGTAGTCTTCATATAATGTATCATTTATTCTTGTATGCATGCCTCTAGCAAATAGTAGATATTGAACGATGTGGAATTTTTATTGCATTTAAGTGGCTGGATAAGGATTTGAACTCATAAACAACTGGATGCTCATAAAACCCTGATTTTGTATGATTTATTCATCAATGAATGGCTAAAAGGTTATAAATAATAGATGGTATGTAATGGGACACTAACTGAAAGTGGCTTTAAGGCAAACCAGCAAGGCTAAGTTCAAGACTAGACAGTAGAGTGTGGCCAGCAGCATTTGAATGAGACGACTGCCAATGGCTAGATCAGTTGAAAGTAGCTACTTTATACTATATCTAAGAGGTATGGTAAATTACACAATAAACTAGAGATGTTATAGGGATGGCCTGGCTTGGAGGACTATTTTATTTTTTTATATATAAAGCAAGGTAAAATACAGTAAAATGACATTCATTATTTTTACTTATATTAGAAATACAGTCAAATGACATTCATTGAGCAAGGTAAGATTATCAAAAGCTGGATCAAAGAAATAGAAAGAAAAAAGTTTGATTTCAGACTTACTGTTGATTACTTTTTGGCAGTAATGCTACTGATGTTCCAGGAAAACAGCCTTGCACACAGCTAACAATGTTTTATGCTAGGATGGTGAATGTGTATGATAATGTCCATGTAGAGAAGGTATGTTCTATTTCTGGTGTATTGTTTGTTGTGTGTATACATTGATGAATTCTTTCCTTAGTGAGTGTATGAGAGAGAGAGAGAGAGAGAGCATTGTACAAGGTTGCAGGGTATTAAGTTATCCCCTTGTTAGCTAGCTTCTTGTTAGCTATTATTTAAAGGAGGGCCCATTTGTGTGATGGATTTTGAAATGGAAATGCTTTGAACTCAAACAAAACTCCATGTTTTCTAGGCACCTGTGTTAGCACCATTAGAGTGAAAGCTTTGAAACACTATGGTCTGCTACAGTGTACAATTCTCTCTCTTACATGCAGTTTCAGGATGGTCTCATCTGCAGTTTGGCATATGTTATAATGCAACTACCTCATCATGTAAGAGTCCCTTTAGTAAAACTTAGAGTCTGTTCTCTCCAGCTTCCTATGAAGACAGAGCATCACCTTCCCAGTGACCATTGCATTTGTAATTCCGATTCCATGAACCCGAGTCTAAATATTACTCCATGTTTAAATGTCTTATTATGAGATCAGGGTGAAGTGCTTTTTTCCTTTTTAGAGATGACTTTAGTTTGTTGAAGGCCTTTGCACAGTTTTTTGACAAAAAATTCTTGTCTTTATTTCTTTGTGAAATGTTGTTCCTTTTGTTACTGCGCCTTTCCATTTTTTGTCAATTGTTGAGCTAGTATTCATACCATACACATGAATATCTTAACATCAATATCTAAATAATCTAAATAGCCTGTTCCTGTGGGAAGCTGGAAAGTTCCTCCTTGTGTTATCTATATTAACTTATTTCTTATATTGAACATCAACCAGGATGGGAAGGTTGTAGAGTGGAGAATCATGTGCCGAAGAATCAACATCAGTCTTGAAATTAGCAAAGACCAGCAAACCAATTGTGTGCTGTTAAGTTCCACTGGAGGACAACTTACATTGCTGAGGGTAGAAAAAATATTCTCTGCCATTTTAATTTTTTCAAATGCATTTGAAGAATGAAAAGCCATGAGAAGAACTTCCAAATGAAATAGGGATGGAAGACTTGCATAAAATTCTTGGATATTTAAGCACCCCGAATATGTAGCTTTCACTTTCTCAACAATAAAACTAGCGTAGCCTTTGCAGATTAACTACAACTTCACATGGATGTAGGTTCATCTAACTTGCAATTTATGTGGCAGGTTTTGATGACTACAACAGACAAGAAGAACCACTGACAACAGAGAGAACAGCCCCCAAATAGTTCGCTTGGCAAGACCATTTTGAGTATCAGGGCTTTGAGTGGTGTATGCAGGATTCTGCTAGGGTTTTTGTCTATCTAGAAGATGGTATTCCATACAGGGTTTGGCTTACGGATATTTCTGATCCTTAGGTTTGGTAGTTTGAATACTGCAGAGGGATCATAGAAAAAAAATCTTGGCGGTGTGTCAGACTGTATTTACAGGTAAGTGGTTTTATAGATGGATCTTGGGATAGGTAGGGTTATATGATTTTAAGGATAATAGGTCCGTTAGTTCTCCATTGGTTTCGAGGATTTGATGTAGTCATACCGGGTTTCGTTAGGGTGATGGTTTTGGGAATCTTTAGGTTTAATGGCATGAACAATGCGATTTGCTCTAGGTTTTCTAGTTTGTCTTGAAGAAAGCTTATTGTAAATAGTCCACAGAGCACTCTCTGGCATTGATGTTCTTGTAGGTAGTAATGTTGATGGGAAAAGCTATTGTTCTTCTAGGCATTGAAGTTATTCTTTTTCCGATTTCTTGAAAGTTAATGGCTACTAAATATTCACAGAAGGTGAATACTTGTTAAATTATGACTACGCTGATGGCTACATTTGAAATTTTCTGAGCAGTTTGAACTTCTCTGTATACCTTGTCCATTTCAAACTATTCCTTTATTTTTGTCTCAGTCAAAGGATTTGATATTTTTTCGATTTTGAACTATTCCTTTATTTTTGTCTCAGTCAAAGGATTTGATTGTTTCCTATTATGAATTTATGATATTATCTAGCTCGCTGCTATGATGTACACTTATAAACAATCCTGCATTCTCAATTTTACATATTTCTTTTCAACAAGTGTCATATTTTTCTGAGGCATGCTTTAGGTTCAGTACTGTTTCTGAACATCATTCTATCAGCCATGCCAAATTCCATTCAGCCAGGCTTTGGTTGGGTGACATTTCACTCCTAACAAGTTTCACATGTATCATGACAAGTGATTTCTGCTCCCATGAAGTGCTTTCCGATCTTCCATTAGAAGCTCAGTTATTAATTTCGAACCCATTGTGAAAGTTACTCTTTTTTGCCAAGGCTGAGGACCTCGTAATTCCTATAATCATCGCTTCACATTCTGCTTGGTCAGTAGTACTATTTCCCAAGAGTTGATAATACACCCTTGAGATGTGTCCCTGATGATCCATGATCCCCACTCAACCTGATAAGTTTGGGGTCGCTTAAGGCAACATCAAAATTCAATTTGAGTTATTCCTCTCATGGAGGAACCCAAAGCTTCTGGCTACTCAAAATATTTATCTTCTGTCCTTTATTGGAAGATAACTAACTCTAACATAATATGGGAATCATTTCAACTAGACCAGGTTAGGTAGTGGAAGAAATAACTAAAAGGAGGCTGATAGGACTGCTGAGAGTTTTGGATCCAAGCAAAGAGGAGGTTTCAAAAACTAACATGCAGATTGTATGAAGATATATTGACCCTTGAATTCTTAATACTTATAGAGACTGGAAATGAGCAGAATCAATAGGTGTCACGGTAGGTATTCCACTTGGAGTCTCTGAGACTCCACAAGGGATCGAGCTAGCTTTGGAAATTAATGCCACTTTAAGCAGACAGGCTACTAGGGGGCATTTTTATTTTTTTTGTTTTTGTGTGACTTATGTTTTTGAGTTTTCACAACTTTAGAAATCCTTGTTATGTTCCTGCATCCGTTTACATTATATTTGAGCTACATTTAAGAGGTTCATCTGTATCAGATGCATCCTCTTATAATTGTACTCGGGTTCATTTTGATTCATTAAAGAAAGGTTGTTTCTTGAGCGAGTTTTTTATGTACATGTTTTAGTATGGTAGTTCAAAATATCAAAATTTAGTTGCTCTTTAAAAACAGTCTGTAATAATTGGAACTAAGCCTTTTTTAATATTTTTAATTTCCTAAGGAATATGGGAATTAAAGTCATTCTTGCAATATCTAGAAACATTTGCTTAATCAAGTTATTATGTATTCGTTCTTTTAGAAAGGCAATCTAATTATTCATTTTCATTTTTAATTTGTGACATAGTTTTGCTTATTATTGTCAATGGCTTTCCTTCTATAATTTTCTGTAAGCTGTTATGGCCTATAAAAAGCTATAAATGAGTTGAACATTGAAACTTGGAAAATTCAACATACTAATATAAACTTGGGTAATATTGGTGCAGGTCTGCTCTAGATGTATTTTCCAATTTTTTTGTTTACGTGGAGACCTGTACTCATCTTGTGTGCTATCAGTTTCATCTCTATGTTCTTGGCTGAAATCTTCAGTCAATTTCGTGGAACTACCAAAATTCGAGGAGAATATTGGTTCAATGAAAGTTAAAGACAGTTGTCATTCTACTGAAGAAAAGAAAGGCAGAGAGGAGACATGCATAGTGTGTTTGGGGGTTTTGCAAATGTTATCTTTCAATCAGATTCAAGAATTGACAACATCCAAGGGTACAGTCAATAACATGTTTGAGGCTGCAGTTGCTATATTGGAGACGCTTCAACGTGAAGGTCATCAATTCAATAGTTTTTGTCTTGAAGTTTCCATTCCACCAGTGCTTCTTATACGAGACCATGCTCTTTGGTAATCTTCTTGTCCATGCAATTTTATTTCAGTTTCGAATACCAATACTTGTGCTACAGGTTGACCATTTTCCTCAATTTTTTTATAAACATATTTTTGGCAATTTGAAGTTCTTAGAAATTTCTATGAATATGCTTTAATGGAGGAATGAGCATAGTGTCATTCATGGGTGAGTTTGGCATAATCGATACCCCACTTATGTGCAAATGTCGTTGTTTGAATTTTATTTGCACATAGTTAGTTTTCCTTGTAATCCTAGTTATCGGGGATCGTTAACATGATAGGTGTATTGGAGTTTGATTTCACCTTTGTTCCTCAATCATTATTGATAGCATGTGACCTATAGAAAAACATAGAAGCTAATGACCTTATATAGACAGGGTATTCATAAGGCTCTATCCACTAATGTGTTTGTTATTTCCCTGCTTAAGTTGGAGCTAATAGCAACTGCAAACATAAACCTTACATA
>LPNX010181930.1:0-28762 GCA_001517045.1 Pseudotsuga menziesii | reverse complement strand
GGGGAAAAAGCCGCGTATATCAATATTATAATGTTTTTAGGGATGATCAAGGTAACATCAAAAGATATAAAGTGGCCCAAAGGGGTTAATGAGTCTGCATCGGGACAAGGGAAGGCCATACAATGTGTGATTCACCTAGTGTGGTGAAATCCGCTATAACACAGATTAAATGGATCAAGGTGAAGAACTATTTACAGGGGTGCTCTTTAAATTGCGAGCTCAAGAAGATAATTATACTCAAACAACAATTTTCTGAAATACATTTTAAGCATAATTATTGAGAAAACAATATGCATGTTGTTAAACCATCAAAGGACGCTCTCAAGATGTTGGAAGGTATCATTTATAGTCAAATCCATAAGGATGGTTCCCTGGTGGAAGAATGCTTGATAAACATTTATTAATTACTCAGGGCATCTTTCCTCCATCCCTTACATGATTTGATTTTTACCCCCCCCTTTCACATCACACACCTACCATATGTAACATCCCCTCTGCTACATCGATTCTTTAGTAATGAAAAATACAAGGCAAAATCAAAAGTGTAGCTTTCCGGTGAGAAGTTCAAGATTGGTAAAAGCATTGTAAGTATTAATGTGTATTTCCCTAAGTTATAATTTTATATTAGGCTTAGGAAACTAAGGACTTGTGTAACACCCCGTTTTTGACCCCATTTGCATTAATGTATATGATGTAAATATTATATGGAATCATGACAAGGAGCTCAAGGCCAAGGCCTTGTCATTGATTAATGTTGGTATATAGGCAATCATGGTTGATGCCTATGGTTTATGTGCTAAAGTCAAGCATGCTTGTAGACATCATGTAAATATGCATTTTATTCAAAATACCCACAACCAGCTATGTCAATGCAACATTAAAAGAGATGGGGGCATGATTTCCTAAGGATAGGGGGGGGAGAATATTTAGCCTTTGGGGCCAATGGGGAAAAGCCAAATGTCAATAAAAGAACCCCAAAAGAGTTGGCAACTACTTTCTTGTCTTATTCAACCAACCAGTTAACTCTCCAAGGGTAGTTGGGCAGTTATTTACTTAGAAAAAGGGGGAGTATGGGCAGCTATTAGTTCTTGCAGTGTTGTCATTTTTTGACCCTACGCTTGCCCAAGCAATATCTCTCATCCATTACCCTCGCGTGGAGGAGGGGAGCCACATTCTTCACTCATGGAGGTAGTTGCAGCTCACCACTCACGCCCAGGAGATTTCCTCATGCGCTCACGTGCAGGAAGACATTTTTTCCTCATGCACTTAGGTGGTTGAGATTACTCACATTTTTTTGGTGTTGTGTGTTTCCCCTCACATGGGCAGTCGTTTTCTTTAATTTCTCCAAGTAGGAATTCATTTTTGGTAAAGCCAGTGAGTGGGAGAAGAGACACATAATTTATGGGTGTTGTTGAGTCCATTTTGGCCACGTTAGGGCCAAAACATCCCTGGGAATCGAATTGTTGTTAGGGGTTGTTTTCACCCTTCGTGGCAATTTGTTTTGTTGCCAAACTGTTTTCCTCAACCCAAAATTGTGTATCTTGCTGGCTATGCCTCTGTTGTTTTGATTTGAACTATTTTTGGAGTGGAAATGGGGTCTGAGTTAGCTTGATAAACCTAGTGGAATAAGAAACCTCACTGACAGATCTAGAGGGCTGTCTTTCTTCTTTGCACACCCTGAATAGCACTAGAAGGGAAGGCATAGCCTGAGGGACTGTGTAGTAGAGAAGGGGATGCTTCCTTGTGTTGGGTTTGTAGATTTTTTAGAAGCCAGGCTAGATCTGGTGCAGGTGCACATAGCTCTTTGGTCGAGCTCACTAGCTTAACATTCATCCTTTCCAAGTCCTTTATAGCCTGATAAACCCAATTGTGTTGGATTGGTTGAGTTTTGTGTATCCTTGTCTACGTGTCAGCCTGCTAGTTTTCCCTTAATCCTTGTGGGGATCATGCCCAGCTCGGGGGTGGTAGTGTTTCTGAGAGATTCATGAGCACACTGGCCTATGGTTGGGTGGAATGTTGCTATGACGTAGTTGGTTGCGGGACAAGCTTCTTCCAAGATAAGTATTCTTGTGTTTAAATCTTTGTAACTGTGTTTGTTTTATAAATCAATATGAACATGTTAAATGTTGTGAATGAATGAATTTGCTTCCGTTGTTTGATAATGAGTTATGCATCTGTGTATGCTTTTATTTCATTTCATTTTATCTTACATTCATGGGGCTTAGTTTGCCCGGATTGCACGAATCCATAGTGGGAGAAGTAAAAACTAGGAAGCCTTGAGAGTTTCAGTGTTGATGGCGAGATGTCATCTTTGTGCCTTAGGCACATGAAAAAGAATGAAATCCTATTGTCCTTTAGGTTGTTGAACCCATATGTATTAAATGCAAATCTAAATTTTTAAGAGAATCCCTAAGGCAAATTGGATTGATATCTATTGATTAACATTATGAACACATACTACAATGTCTAAAATACTAATGAAACAAATACATAATTGTTATTATTTAGTCGTGAAATGCATATAAAAAATATAAGTATAACTCACCAAGGAACACCATTTAATCGCTATATTTATATACGAATGTAGGATAAAAACTTATACATAGCTATGAATGATTAGAGCTGGAAAATGTCTATAAATAAAATATTTTTAAAGAGTTATTATATAAGATAAAGACTTGTCATGTTTGGTTCCAAGTGAAAGTGGTATCAACTCTTTTCAAAGTCTGTAATTAAATATGGTGGCAACTCCAATGAATGGGCCAAGAGGATTATAGATTATGCACAAAACATGGGATTATTCATGTTATAAGAGAAACTAAGATAATTGTATTGTGTTTTTGTCAATGAATGATGGATGATAGATGATATACTTTAAAAATAGGTGAACATTTGTGCGTCCATGAAATATTCTCTCACAATAAGTGATCCAACCAACAGTAGGCAGGTTGTCAAGCTTCCACAAAGTCTAGCACTTCAACTGCTTCGCCTATTCTGACTGCCTCGATAGGTCCCTCTTGATAGGTTCGCCTCAATAGATTCACCTCGACAGGTCTGCGGCGGTTGAACTTCTGAACCATTATAACTTATTTTGTAACTAAACGTAATGGTAGTCACCCGAGCGTCTCAGCATCCTATATAAGCATGTTCACTAATGTAATATACAACAATTCTGATTCCTCCATCTTTCATGGAGAAGAAATAATAAATTGGTTTGAATTCTTGCATATTGTCTGTTGGTATAAGTGTATTTCCTGCTTTGATGGTTCTTTTTATATGCTTCCACCATAACAAAGCTCGAATCATTCAGTCACCTATTGTTCCCAAAGTGCACCTGGGCACGGCCTGGATCATTGGTATCAGAGCAAGATCTTGTTCAGAGCTTAAGTTACATCAGCACTTCAATCAAAGTTATTTAACTTATGCATGTTCAAACACGCTCGCAAACTCAGCAACACAAATAGACACTTCCTTCGACTTCAGAAAAGATGGTCGAAGAAACAGACAATAGACATGCAACTAATGAGACATAACAACTCATAGAAAAAGCACTGGCTCATTAACGGACAGAAATGTTCGCCCTATTCAGTGAGATTCTCATGTGAGTCACTTCGAACTCTGTTGGAGCAGGGTCCTGCAGCTACAGGAGAAGCTGCCATTTTGACGGATAGACAGTTTTGGCGGAAGATAAGGAGATAAGGTAAAGCTATGATGCCGTAGCATATTTATACCTGCAGATCAGAGCCGGAAACCGTGACTTTTTGGGGCAAGAAAGTCAAGGAAAAACAGTACCTGAGTGACCGAGAAGAGAGAGCTCAGCTACTACACTTAAGGCGGCGGTGGAGATAGGAGAGCTCAGCTACCTTCATTAAGAGAAAAGGAGCAGCGGGCCGAAGCATTGAAGACAAAGTACAGACGGGAAGCAACGCCGGTACCCATGGTCAGCGCTGGGAAGCATGGAAGACTGCAGGAAGCTGTGGTGACGGGAAGCGGTGCCGGTACCCATGGTCAGGGTCGGGAAGCATGGAAGACTGCAGAGAGCAGTGGTGTGACAGAAAGCGACTACTCCAAGTACACATACGTCGTCTGTCACTAGTTAGGGTTTTTGGGTTTACTGTTGGGAGGGGCCCACAGTGTTGTAATGGCAAGACCTTCGGGCCGCCTATATAAGCTTGTATTTTGTATTGTAAAGGGTTGGGTAATTAACTAACCAGTAGGATATCGATATAAGCAATTAGCTAGTTGTTACCAGCAGTGTAAGAGTTGAGCTCTAGTTCTGTTATCAGCTGTAGTATCTTACTGCAACCAGTAGCTAACTCATTGAGAATGTATGTAACAATCCGCAGGGATTGACGGAGAGAGAAAGAGAGGGAAGAGTATATTGTAAGAGAGACAATATAGAGGTAGAAAAAGAGATCTAAGAGAGAAGGGCTCCAGGCTGTGTGCGGAGTTACCTAGAAGATCTCTAGTTGCATATGCGGTGCAGTAGAACTGTGTATACTTCCCCCGAGTTATAATAGAGAAACACAGTTCTGTGGACGTAGCTTCCATCCTAGGAGTGAACCACGTAAAACCTGCGTGTTATGTGATTATTTATGCGATTGTAATTTACTTAGTTGATATTTGCTTACAGTTAAATGTATATATGTGTTATTCAAGTCGCAGCATTATAAGAGGATATGATGAGTTGAAGTTGTTAAGTATTCCATATAAGATCTTGTCTACTTTTCTCTCGGGCAGTTAAGGATCGCAGTGTTAAACGAGCCTTGTCTATTGAGTTGTGTAAGTCAGACACACGTAACGACGAGTGTGCTGAGTCACAGCGGTAGGATATTGCAGAGAGGCGATATCGCACCAGCAGAGGAGCTGCGGTGCGCAATACCGCGGGTTGAGGACTTAGCGCAGGGAAGAGTTACGTGGTGGTTGGGACACAGCAATGAAAGAAGGGCTAGAGTCAGCGTAGTAAGAGGAAACTGCGCGTCACAGCGAGAGACCTCGCGGGTTAAGAAGAGCCGCGCGACCCGTAGGATGCGACAGAACCTGGTCTAAGACACTTGATTATTTGACCAACCCATTAGAATCACTTCGGGTGAGACTTCAGGCCGCTCTGCGGTCTGTCGCCGAAAGGGCCAGTGAGCTAGGGGTGTTTTTGGTACATTATAGTAAACCCGGGGCTGCCCATAGTAACCAACAAATGGTTTCGTTGCCAGTTTTGAACAACTGAGCACTGATGTTCTGTTGGCGTCCTACGAGAGAAGAATTTCACCAGTGGCTTGAGTCAAACTTAAAAGAATTTGATAAGAAAGAAAATAGGAGTGCTAGACTGAGCACAGAGGACTGGTTACAAAAACATATCTCTTCAGACCTGCATGCGATATTGTTTGCAACCTATGGAAATGAGCTTTACGACTGGTTATCAAAGTTGATTGATAAGGACATATTCAAGAAGAAAAGAAACATTGTTTGGACATCGGAGCTGATTCAGACCGTGAAGGACCTTGATAATCCCATTACGAGGACAGTAGACTTCTGGCTTGCGAGTGTGCTAGCAGGCTTCGTCACAGAGTTTGCAGTTGACCAGAGAAAAAGCTTCAGCGAGGCTGAGCGGTACTTCTTCAAAGGATATCGCGGTAAGTACCTCAAATCTTTAAACTTGTCCATTAAGATGCTATTACATGAAAAAGGAGTAATGGATTTGATTTCAGATCAATAAGTAACAAACTGTAATGTCACAAGAGTTTGAGAGTTATTTTGATGACATTGGACGTACACGTAGTGGAAAGAAATATAAAGTAGATTTCAAATCTCCCATATTTGAAGACAGTTCAGATAATACTAGACAACAGAGTCATAGTACCACAGAAGGAATAGAAGGGGGTATCCCTTACTATCCCTACACTCCACAGAAACAGACCGGGACTCAGAGCAATCCTGTAGGAACTCCATCTAGTAGTTCACAGATAGTACATACTATCGCTACATCACCACCACCTACACCGCCGAGTGGTAGTAATCTAGTAAATCAGAACCCACCACGCAGAAATAGAATGGGGATGATATGAAGCTACCTACCTTCAAGGGTACAGGGATGGAAGACCCAGAACAACATTGGTTTCTATGCGAAGCCATGTGGACCATTAAACAAATCCAGGATGATAATATTAAACTTGTATAGTTGGTCACTACGCTGAGAGAACGCGCCTTAACATGGTATATGAAGTATGCCGCCACACCTAGAACACTCGTCCAGGTCAGGACCGCCATGATAAAAGAGTTTAAGAAACCTAAGTATGAGTCACAGTGTATAACAGAGCTCAAAGACATTAAACAACTACCATCAGAGTCAGTATGGGACTTTGACCAGAAATTCAAAGCCCTTATAGACCAAGTCAGCTTTGAGTTTGCGCCGGAGCAGCATAAGGAATGGTTTATTGCAGTGCTTCTCCCTCACATCAGACTGCCACTAATGCAGCAGAAACTCCAGACGCAGGATGACGCGTTGGAGATGGCGATGAAACTAGAGGCTTCACCTCTAGCTGAAACCAGCACAGGTATGACAACTCTACAGAACCAGTTGGATAATCTCACGTTACAGTTGCATGAACTTAAGAAAGGGAAAGAGGTTGCGCAAGACATATGGTGCGTAAGGTGTAAAGCACAAGGCCATACTAAAGACAATTGTCCAGTCTTTGTAGAGTATCTAGCAACAGGGCCTCCTAACCCCTTACCACAGACCCATGGGCCGTAGTGTGAAATATGCAAGATGCGAGGACATCCACCTCAGCAATTCCCTCTACTTCAGAAGTATGTACAGACACCTAAGAACTTATATTGTGTATTTTGCAAGTCTGTAGGCCATGATGAACATGATTGTCGAGCCTATGATCTCATGGTCGGGAGCAAGCAAGACTTCTACAGAGTCCAATCAGAGACACAGGGTCCAGTAGCAGGACCATAGCATGATCCATCTCAAGTTAGCCGTGGCGGAGGATTCAGAGGACAAGGACATGGAGGAGGCTTTGGCGGTGGAGAAGGCTTTGGCCGTGGTCGCGGACCAGTCACTTGTTACAACTGTGGAGTTACAGGGCATTATGCTAGGGACTGTCAAAGCCCTACCACCACATGTAACTATTGCAAATCTTATGATCATGCTATAGAAGAATGTCCTACGTTGATAGCTAAGATCAAAGAACCTAAGCCAGCAGTACACCAGAACATCCAACTTATCGCTGTGGAGCAAGACGAATCAGAACCACGAGTCAACATTGTGACTCACAGTGGTGTTTCCACCAGTGAGACACTGCAGGAAACTGAAAAGAACACAAGTCAAGAATGGGTACACAGAGCTCCTAACAAAGTAACACCACTTGACTTACAGAAGAATAAACAGACATTTCAGGAAGCTAATACTTTCTTTCATGACCCTATGCAATCAGGATCGCAGGTACCGTCGTCTAGGGGCATACCGCAGCAAGCACCTTGTGGCGATAGCCTTGTATCGACATCGCAAGCTACCACATCGGGCACATGTGACGAGGATGAGTTGGCAGGAAGTGTACAATCCTTCCTGCGGAGTTGTTTAAAACTCATAAGAAATGAACAAGCCACCGGAGAACTTCAGCGCATCATAGACCAGTGTCAGCCATCCTCTTCAATGAGCAGTGCATAGTGCGTTGTTCATAATATCATGGGACATATAAGAACAGGAAGAGAGATGCGACTCACAGCACAAGTTGGAGAATTTGAAATGGATGAGGTGGTCCTAGATCTCAGATCAGAGGTAAATGTTCTGACTAAGCAGACATGGGAGCAGATGGGTAGCCCCAAATTAGTCAGATCGCCTATCCATCTGAGATTAGCTAATCAGCAGTGGGTATCACCACTGGGTCGACTACCGCAGGTGCCAGTTGACATTGACGGAGTTCGCAACTCCATGGACATTGAAGTTATAGAAATCATTGGTGATAGTAGACCATATCCAGCATTACTAAGCATTGACCGGGCGATCGGTAACATGGTTGTTATCGACCTCAAGAGAAGACAAATGACCTTTGAGGACGCACAGATCAGGGTCATCACACCGTTGGATCCTCTTCAGGGTCCTATATACATTGAACCTATCCGAGCAGAGGAAGAAGCACATAACATGGAGAGTCTCTATCAGATGACTGCGAACCAGAGCGACTACATCAATCCAACCGCAGAAGGGAACATTAGTTGGCGATGCGACAGCTCATGCGCATCGGATTCGGATGTTGGTCTAGAGAACTTGCAGAACAGACTTTACGAAGTCTCAGCGCGTAGATGTGCATTTATGAGTAAGTCACCGCGATGGATTGGAACAGAGATCAGCGAGATTCCAACATTTCATGGTCTAACAGATGTCCAAGACTTTCTCACATAGTTCGAACAACAGTTTCCCCACGAGCATAGGATCATAGCTATGGACCTTGCAGTACGAGCCACACCTGCGAGATGGTGGTATGCACATAAAGAGGATATCGCATCATGGGAGGATCTTAAGAGGTTAATGGCGATCAGATTCTCTACCGACATAGAGTATGTCCAGCAGAAATACACAGGAGAAAGTGACCCCAAGTCACATATTCAGACATGTGAACAGAATTGGTCGGACATCCCCGAGGATGAATGGGTTCACTGATTCATTCACACTTTGGACACAGTTCCAAGGAACTGGTACACAGAGACTGAATTGTGCAAGGGAACGACTACATGGCCACATATGATAGACAACTTTCTACTCATGTTCGCTTTTGAATCTGAGTATCCAAGTGTTGCTCAGGACCTAGACGTAATAAAGATCAAGATATTTGAGGACTGTACCATATCAGTGCAGGCTCAACCCGAGTGGGCCATCCAGTTGGAAGATGCGCTCGAGTGCTACAACTTCATAGCAGAATCAGGCGATGAAGATAAGGATGAAGATAAGGATGAGGATGAGGATCCTCACAACATCAACATTCCAGATTCAGAGGGGACTCGCGATGTTGATGGGCCGAAGCTACAGATTCCAACAATCATAGAGCCCATCAAGAATAAAAAGATAAATATTGGCACAGACACAGAACCAAAGTTTGCCTCTATTGGAGACTATTGGGACGATAAAACAGTGGGAGAGATTGCAGACTTGTTACATGACTATCAGGATCTATTCCCCACCAAGTTCATAGAGATGAAGGGAATAGTTGGAGACTTGGGAGTAATGAGGATACCATTGAAGGAGGATGCCAGACCAGTCAAGCAGTGTCCTTACAGATTGAATCCGCGCTATAAAGAAAAAGTTAAGGATGAGATCGACAAGATGCTAACAGCAGGCATCATTGAGCCCGTAGAAGAAAGCGAATGGGTTAGCCCCATGGTAGTACAAGAAAAGAAAACCAAAGGAGACATCAGGATCTGTGTTGATCTGCGTAAACTCAACGATGCATCGATTCATGATCCATTCCCGACACCGTTCACTGATGAAGTGCTAGACAATGTGGGAGGACATGAGGTCTACTCCTTCACGGATGGCTTCTCAGGCTATCACCAGATCAGGATCCACCCAGAGGATCTCCATAAGACCACCTTTGCAACAGAATGGGGCTCATTCCAGTACACAGTAATGCCCTTTGGTCTTAAGAATGCACCAGCTATCTTTTCTAGAGTAGTAGTTGCTGTATTTAAAGAATACATCCATAAATTCCTAGAAGTTTATTTTGATGATTGGACTGTATTTGGACTAATTGACAAGCACATAGGAGATTTAAGACTGATGTTAGAGAAATGTAGGCAGTACCAGATTTCTCTAAACTTGAAAAAATGTATATTCTGCGCGCCATTTGGTATTTTGTTGGGTCACATTGTTTGTAGGCAAGGCTTGATGGTAGATCCCGCAAAGATTGCCATCATTGTAAATCTTCCAGCACCCAACTCAGTCAAACAATTGAGGACAGTACTTGGTCATACCGGGTACTACAGAAAATTCATCAAGGGCTACGCAAAGATTACAGCACCAATGGAAAAATTGTTAAAGAAAGATGTCAAATTCCTATGGAATGAGGAATGTCAGCAGAGCCTAGACACACTTAAAGAGAAGATGGTTACAGCACCCATCTTAGTATTTCCAGACTGGACTAAGCCGTTTCATGTACATGTGGATGCATCTGGCATCGCACTAGGAATTGTGTTAACACAACCAAGAGAAGGAGGTATCGATCATCCTATCGCATACTCCAGCAGAAAGCTATCTACAACAGAAAAGAACTACACCATGACAGAAAGAGAAGGCTTAGCTATGGTGTACGCTCTACAGAAGTTCAGGCACTACGTGTTGGGTGCCTTGTTCAAAATTTTTACTGACCATTCCGCATTAAAGTATCTGGTCAATAAGCCAGTGTTAGGGGGAAGAATCTGCAGATGGTTACTCTTATTTCAGGAGTATGATTTTGAAATCATTGTGAAACCAGGCAAACTGAACGCTGGACCTGATCATCTGTCGCGGATAGACTCAGGAGAAGAGCCAAGTAATCTAGAGGACAATTTGCTGGATGCGCAGTTGTTTTCTATCCAGATCGCAGACGAATACTATGCTGATATCATTCACTTTCTCACTACAGGGTTGGCCCCTATTGAGTTTACTAAGTAGCAAAAGAAGCAGTTGGTTGTTAAAGCAGCAGACTTCACCCTGATCGCTGGATAGTTATACAAGTTAGGTCCAGATGAAGTTCTGCGCAGATGTGTGATGCCGCATGAGAAAGAGGCAATTATCAGAGAGGCACATTCAGGAACCACAGGAGGTCATTTCACAGGAAAGCCGACTGCGCAGAAAATCCTAGCCGCAGGATTATGGTGGCCTACGTTGCACAAAGACACTAAGGACTTCTGCAGATGCTGCGATATCTGCCAGAGAGTAGGAAAGCCTTCATGACAAGATGAAATGCCGCTGCGACCACAGATTACGCTGCGCGCATTTGACAAATGGGCTATAGAATTTGTGGGTCCTATCAACCCACCAGGAAAACGAACTGGTGCAAGATATATCATCACTGGAATAGATTACCTCACCAGGTGGGCAGAGGCCAAAGCAGTAAGAAATTGTGATGCTGCGACAGCCGCAGAGTTCCTTTTTGAAAACATCATCAGTAGATTCGGATGCCCAGTAATTTTGATGAGCGATCAAGGCACACATTTCTTGAATCACACCATTGAGGCCTTGACAGAAGAATTCCAGATACAGCACTATAAGAGCACCCCCTACCGCCCACAAGCTAATCGTACGGTGGAGGCTTTTAACAAGATTTTAGAAAATGCTCTTACGAATATCTGCAATAGTCAAAGGAATGATTGGGACCTCAGAGTTAACATTGTATTATGGGCATACATGACTACATGCAAGAAGCTTATAGGGCACACACCTTTCAGCTTGGTGTATGGACAGGAGGTTGTTATGCCTATGGAGTATATTCTGCCAAGCTTAAGAATTGCTTAGATCACCGCGATGACTGATACAGACACCGTGGAGGAGAGGCTAGCACAGCTTCTTGCCTTAGAAGAAGATAGATTCATCACCGGATTCCATCAGAAAGTGCAGAAGGCACGAGAAAAAGATTGGCACGCCAGACACATTAAGAGTAAGACTCTTTAGATCGGAGACTTAGTGCTCCTCTATGACAGTAAGTTTATTAATTTTCCAGGGAAGTTCAAGACGCATTGGTTGGGGCCATATCAGATACAGCAAGTTATAGAGGGAGGTGCCATTCAGCTTAGCGAACTGAATGGGGAGCTTCTTCCCACCTTGATAAATGGCAGTAGGCTCAAGCTCTATAGTGATAGCCACTCCACCGTTCAGCCCTAGCATAGGTTGCAGGAGGTGCAGATGTCCAGTGTAGTTGAAACGAGGCATCGCACCGAGACTTAGTCTACACCGGCAGGTATCCTAAGTATAGCGAATTGCATAAGGACGGTTCATTTTGCGCAAGTCATAAGCGGCTTGCGACAAAAAAACAGAAGAAGAAGAAGTTTTAAGTCTATTTGAGTAGGTGATGCGGTGTGGCATCGCGGCAATGCGGTGTGGCATCGCGGCAATGTGATGTTTCGCCATGCCACATACCTAGTTTTGTAACAGGACGGAGGTCTAGTCAAGTCGCCCTCTGACAAGCAGTTAATGAAGAAATGACCAGTATACCTTACCGTAGATTTGGCAGCAGCATAATTAAGTTTCCAGATGTGGTAAGATCTTCGATGAGACCGGTGCCTGCCCACGCACGCTTTGAGGGAAATTGATCGGATTTCGGCATTTATTGAGGATCCGGATGATGGGTATGGTCTCGTCCATGCAATTAATATGACCGACGGGTTCAGTCTAGATGACCGTTGCGTCCGGGATTATCAGCCCCGGCATAAAAGCAGAAATTACTCATTCGGGAGGGTTACATTTGCAGAAATCAGAGAGTTATAGAGTACAGTGTTAAGCTTCCCCTGTCAGAGCTCATTCAGTTACAGAGTGCCGTGATTTCCATAATTTTCAGCCATTTCCCATCCAGGGTATTCCATCGAGTGGGTTCTGTCCGAGACGGAGCCTTTAGAAGACATTGTTAGACGCTTCGAACAGGGAGGCCTTATAGGTGCTATGACGACGCTGCCTAGGGCCGTCATGCCAAGTTCATCACAGACCAAAGAGCTACCAAGGATTGGGAATCAAGTGCCGGATGTAGAAGATGTCATCAAAGTCTTTGCTGTAGATATAAAAGAAGACGAACCGATCACTGAAGATAAGAAAACAGAGAAGAAGAAAGATGAGAAGATCACTGCAGATAAGAAAACAAAGCAGAAGAATAATGAGAAGAAATCCGCAGGCAGGAAGAAAGTAAAAATGAAATCTAAGACAAAGAGGACTCCTGTGTGTGCGCGTGGAGCTTCCCAGAAGATCTCAAGGAAAGGAGAAAGGACCAAGGGACAGGCAACCGAGAGACACAAACACATAAGGAAATTCAGCATGCAGACATACGCGTGTTCTCGGAATGGAATTCAGCGCCTGAGGAGTTGTCGTAAGGAAGGATCTAGACTGAATGAAATGTTTGAGAAGGCTGAAAGATACATATTTCTGTTTCCTTTGTGATAAAAGTTCTAACCTAGATAAAGATGAAAGGATATCTGTGGAAGACTTCTCAAAACCTGAAGATCCTTCACGGTCTCGCAAGCAATGAGAGCGAGAGCATGACATTAAGGAAAGAAAAGATAAGAGGGACCAACTAACTGAATATACAGAAGCTGATGCCAAAGATGACAGAAAGTGAAAACAAGTAGAACTGAAATTGATGAAACAGAGGACTCCAGTATTAGTCAAGCTATACTTGACGCGGCACAAGAGCGTGTCGAGGCTATGCAGAACGAAGTCACGGGACTTTGAGACAAGTTTCAACGGACTTCGCAAGAAGCCAGAGAGAAGTTGTAGCATGAGAACCCTGCTGGTAGTGGCTCAAGGATGAGCCACAAGTAAGTGTTAGGGGACTGTTGGAGCAGGGTCTCGTAGCTACAGGAGAAGCTGCCATTTTGACAGATAGACAATTTTGGCGGAAGATAAGGAGATAAGGTAAAGCTACGACGCCGTAGCATATTTCTAGCTGCAGATCAGAGCCGAAAACTGTGAATTTTTGGGGCAAGAAAGTCAAGGAGAAACAGTACCTGAGCGACCGAGAAGAGAGAGCTCAACTACTACACTTAAGGCAGCGGCGGAGACAGGAGAGCTCAGCTACCTTCATTAAGAGAAAAGGAGCAGCAGGCCGAAGCATTGAAGACAAAGTACAGACGGGAAGCAAAACCGGTACCCATGGTCAGTGCTGGGAAGCATGGAAGACTGTAGGAAGCTGTGGTGATGGGAAGCGGTGCCGGTACCCATGGTCAATGTCGAGAAGCATGGAAGACTGCAAAGAACAGTGGTGTGACAGAAAGCGGCTACTCCAAGTACACATACGTCGTCTGTCACTAGTTAGGGTTTTTGGGTTTACTGTTGGGACAGGCCCACAGTGTTGTAATGGCAAGACCTTCGGGCCGCCTATATAAGCTTGTATTTTTTATTGTAAAGGTTTGGGTAATTAACTAACCAGTAGGATATCAATATAAGCAATTAGCTAGTTGTTACCAGCAGTGTAAGAGTTGAGCTCTGGTTTTGTTATCAGCTGTAGTATCTTATTGCAACCAGTAGCTAACTCATTGAGAATGTATGTAACAATCCGCAGGGATTGACGGAGAGAGAAAGAGAGGGAAGAGTATATTGTAAGAGAGACAATATAGAGGTAGAAAAAGACATCTAAGAGAGAAGGGCTCCAGGCTGTGCGCGGAGTTACCCAGAAGATCTCTAGCTGCATATGCGATGCAGCAGAACTGTGTATACTTCCCCCGAGTTATAATAGAGAAACACAGTTCTGTGGACGTAGCTTCCATCCTGGGAGTGAACCACGTAAAACCTGCGTGTTATGTGATTGTTTATGCGATTGTAATTTACTAGGTTGGTATTTGCTTACATTTAAATGTATATATGTGTTATTCAAGTCGTAGCATTATAAGAGGATATGATGAGTTGAAGTTGTTAAGTATTCCATATAAGAGCTTGTCTATGATTCTCTCAGGAAGTTAAGGATCGCAGTGTTAAACGAGCCTTGTCTGTTCAGTTGTGTAAGTCAGACACACGTAACGACGAGTGTGCTGAGTCGCAGCGGTAGGATATCGCAGAGAGGCGATATCGCACCAGCAGAGGAGTTACGGTGTGCGATACCACGGGTTGAGGACTTAGCGCAAGGAAGAGTTACATGGTGGTCGGGACACGACGATGTGGGAAGGGCTAGAGTCAGCGCAGTAAGAGGAAACTGTGTGTCGCAGCGAGAGACCTCGCGGGTTAAGAAGAGCCACACGACTCGTAGGATGCGACAGAACCTGGTCTAAGACACTTGAGTCTTTGACCAACCCATTAGAATCACTTCGGGTGAGACTTTAGGCTGCTCTGCGGTCTGTCGCCGAAAGGGCCAGTGAGCTAGGGGTGTTGTTGGTACATTATAGTAAACCCGGGTCTGCCCATAGTAACCAACAAACTCCGGGGAATCCTCGATGCGACATCACTTTGATAAAATCATCCCATTCAAAGTGCAAATGAATATGGACATACCGAACCTTGAAGGAAAGATTGACGCAGAATTCGTCGACAATTGTGTACAACAAGTGGAATCTTACTACGCAGTGAATCAACTCTTCGAAGCGGAAAAGATCACCATTGCATCCTTAAAAATGTCAACCTATGTACACGGTTGGTGGGAGAATCTCTCGACAAAGATGAAAAAATAAGATGACCCCATAGACACATGGGTAAAATTTGTTGAATATGTCTGAAAGGAGTTCTACCCGCCCAAGTATCTTGAACAGCAGTATAAGAAGTGGCAGTAGTTAAGGCAATGGAAAGACTAGTCCATACAGAGTTACACCGTTGAGTTCTATTAGCTCATGGCTAGACTTCGCATCCAAGAAGAAGAGAAATTGCTTGTACTGAAGTACGTTAGTGGTTTATCCGCATCCATTCAGCAAGAGATGAAGTTTCTGACTATCAGTATGCTTGCGGATGCATTTCATTATGCCAACAAAGCTAAACAAAAAGGAAAAGAATGTTTCATGAACAAGCCAACAGGTTGAACATCTGACAAGAAGTCACCAGCCGACTCCGACAAGTTCAAGAACCCTTCTCATTCGACTCCACCAAATCTCAATCATCAAAAGAAGAACTTTCAGAAAGACAAGAGGGATCGTAGCAAACAATCCCCTATCGGGAAATGGTGTGATTATCACAGTTCAGCATGGCATGATACTTCAGAATGCAAATCTCGAAAGACATTTTTGGCAAAATTGTCGACATCTGACTTGTCTGACAGAACCCTAGTAGAATCTGATCGAGATGCATCAACCCTCTTGGCTTTGACCTCGACCACTCTGACATCCTTTATTACTGTCGATGAGGAGGAACGAGAACACCTGTTCCATACACAAATATGGGTTTAGAAAAATCCATGATTACATCTGATTGTGGATAATGGTAGCCATAACAACTTCATTTCTAAATATCTTGTAAAGAAATTAGGTCTTGTCACCACTCCACATCCTCAGCCTTACAATATTGGTTGGATGAAGGATGGGTAGGAACTAAGGATCACATGACAATGCAAACTCACCTACTTCGTTAAGCCTTTTGAAGATGAAGTACTATGTGACATAGAATCGCTTTCCATAGCCGACTCCCTATTCGGAAAGCCCTACCTATGGGATCGACATGGTACATATCAGTCACGGCCTCAGAAGGTGATTGTCAAAATCCAGAATCAATGGTATGGCCTACCAAAGCGACAACCCACATCAACAGTTTCTATGATATCTGCCAAACAAACAAAGATGCTTACTAATCATGCTCAAACGTTTGCATTAATCATGATAAAGCCTCAACATTCCAAGATGACTAAAACGACAAGTCGACTCACCGACTAGCGCAGTTCTCGATAACAACAACAGATCGACAACATTCTTGAGGAATACCAGAACATATTTCAAGCACCCAAAGGAGTACCTTTGCATTGTTAGGTAAAACACTCCATTGAACTTGTTCCAAGTTCTTCATTACCTAACTCATCTGTTTATAGAAGATCCATTCTCAAAAATGAAGAGATTTTCAGGCAAATCTAGGATTTTATCGATAAGGGTCATATCCGCCCAAGCTCCTCTCCTTATGGAAGTGCAGGCGTCTTAGTTCCAAAGAAAGATGGTACTTGTTGCATGTGCATCGACTATCGGGCTCTCAACAAAATTTTAGTGAAGAACAGATATCCTCTTCCATGGATAGATGAACTCGTCGACAATCTGAAAGGTGCTAAGTTATTTACGAAACTCGACCTTAAGTTGAGATACTACCAGATTCTAATCAATTCCACTGATGTATTGAAAATGACTTTCAAAACCAAGGAGGGATTGTTTGAATGGTTAGTCATGCCTTTCGGGTTAACCAATGCACCTACAACTTTCATGAGATATATGGATGAATTTTTACGACCTTTCATCGGTAAGTGTGTCATTGTCTATCTCGACGATATCTTGATTTTTAGTCGACAAGTCTTCAACACTCTCCAGCAACATCGACTATATCTGAACATGGAAAAATGCTCATTTTCCATGACCAACATCAAATATTTGGGGTATGTAATTGACTTTGCAGGCATTCATGTCGACCCAAAAAAAAGTACAGATCCTCAAATATTGGTCCAATCCTCAAAACATTCATGAACTAAGAAGTTTTCTTGGTTTGGCGTATTTCTATCGACAATTCATACTTGGATTTAGCCACATCGCATGGCCTTTGAATACTTTGATGAAAGGAATGGGAAAATTGTCTTAAAATGGACACTGACACAACAACAAGCTTTCGAACAAATAAAAAACAAGCTTTGTGTTGCACCAGTACTTGTGTTACCTGATTTGCATCAGCCCTTTGAGATTGAGATGGATGCATCAGACTATGTCCTCGGCACAGTGATCACTCAGTTAGGGCACCCAATCATGTTTCATTTCGATACTTTCAACGACAATGTTAGAAGGTAATTGATGTATGAAAAAGAACTGTATGCCATTGTGCAATATCTTAATCAATGGAGACACTACATTCTTGGCAAGGAAACGATCATCCTCATTGATCATAAACCTTTGCAGTTTGCTCCGTCCCAGTTGAAACTACAGACAACTTGACAAAGATGAAAAAATAAGATGACCCCATAGACACATGGGTAAAATTTGTCGAATATGTCTGAAAGGAGTTCTACCTGCCCAAGTATCTTGAACAGTAGTATAAGAAGTGGAAGTAGTTAAGGCAATGGAAAGACCAGTCCGTACAGAGTTACACTGATGAGTTCTATTATCTCATGGCTGAACTTCGCATCCAAGAAGAAGAGAAATTGCTTGTACTGAAGTACGTTAGTGGTTTCTCCACATCCATTTAGCAAGCGATGGAGTTTCTGACTATCAGTATGCTTACATATGCATTTAATTACGCCAACAAAGCTAAACAGAAAGGAAAAGAACGTTTCATGAACAAGCCAACAGGTTGAACACCTGACAAGAAGTCACCAGCCGACTCCGACAAGTTCAAGAACCCTTCTTAGTCGACTCTGCCAAAGCCCGATCATCAAAAGAATAACTTTCAGAAAGACAAGATGGATCGTAGAAAACAATCCCCTACTGGGAAATGGTATGATTATCACAGTTCACCATGGCATGATACTTCAGAATGCAAAGCTCGAAATACATTTTTGGCAAAATTGTCGACATCCGACTTGTCTAAGAGAACCCTGGTAGAATCTTATCGAGATGCATCAACCCTCTTGGCTTTGACCTCGACCACTCTGACATCCTTGATTATTGTCGATGAGGAGGAACGAGAATGCCTATTCCATACACAAATATGGGTTCAGAAAAATCCATGATTACATTTGATTGTGGATAATGGTAGCCAGAAGAACTTTGTTTCTAAATATCTGGTAAAGAAATTAGGTCTTGTCACCACTCCACATCCTCAACCTTACAATATCGTTTGGATGAAGGATGGGCAGGAACTAAGGATCACATGACAATGCAAATTCACCTACTTCGTTAAGCCTTTTGAAGATGAAGTACTATGTGACATAGAATCACTTTCCGTAGCCGACTCCCTATTCGGAAAGCCTTACCTATGGGATCGACATGGTACATATCAGTCACGGCCTCAGAATGTGATTGTCAAAATCCAGAATCAATGGTATGGCCTACCAAAGCGACAACCCACATCAACGGTTGCTATGATATCTGCCAAACAAACAAAGATGCTTACCAATCATGCTCAAACGTTTGCATTAATCATGATAAAGCCTCAACATTCCAGGATGACTAAAACGACAAGTCGACTCACTGACCAGCGCAACTTCCAATAACAACAACAGATCGACAACGTTCTTGAGGAATACCATAACATATTTCAAGCACCCAAAGGAGTACCTCTGCATTGTCAGGTAAAACACTCCATTGAACTTCTTCCAGGTTCTTCATTACCTAACTCATCTGTTTACAGAAGATCCATTCTCGAAAATGAAGAGATTTTCAGGAAAATCCAAGATTTTATCGATAAGGGTCATATCCGCCCAAGCTCCTCTCCTTATGGAAGTGCGGTCGTCTTAGTTCCAAAGAAAGACGGTACTTGGTGCATGTGCATCGACTATTGGGCTCTCAACAAAATTTCAGTGAAGAACAGATATCCTGTTCCATGGATAGATGAACTCATCGACAATCTGAAAGGTGCTAAGTTATTTACGAAACTTGACCTTGAGTCAGGATACCACCAGATTCCAATCGATTCCACTGATGTATCGAAAACGACTTTCAAAACCAAGGAAGGATTGTTTGAATGGTTAGTCATGCCTTTCGGGTTAACCAATGCACCTGCAACTTTCATGAGATATATGGATGAATTTTTACAACCTTTCATCGGTAAGTGTGTCATTGTCTATCTCGACGATATCTTGATTTTTAGTTGACAAGTCTTCAACACTCTCCAGCAACATCGACTATATCTGAACATGGAAAAATGCTCATTTTCCATGACCAACATCAAATATTTGGGGTATGTAATTGACTTTGCAGGCATTCATGTCGACCTAAAAAAAGTACAGATCCTCAAATACTGGCCCAATCCTCAAAACATTCATGAAATAAGAAGTTTTCTTGGTTTGGCAAATTTCTATCGACGATTCATACTTGGATTTATCGACATCGCATGGCCTTTGAATACTTTGACCAAAGGAATGGGAAAATTGTCTTCAAATGGACACTGGCACAACAACAAGCTTTTGAACAAATAAAAAAAAGCTTTGTGTTGCACCAGTACTTTTGTTATCTGATTTGCATCAGCCCTTTGAGATTGAGATGGATGCATCGAACTATGTCCTCGGCGCAGTGATCACTCAGTTAGGTCACCCAATCGTGTTTCATTCCGAGACTTTCAACGACAATGTTAGAAGGTACTCGACGTATGAAAAAGAACTGTACGCCATTGTGCAATATCTTAATCAATGGAGACACTACATTCTTGGCAAGGAAACGATCATCCTCATTGATCATAAACCTTTGCAGTTTGCTCTGTCCTGGTTGAAACTACAAACAACTCGAAAACTCAAATGGATTAATTACCTGCAACAATTTTAGTTGGTAATTAAGTATTGAAAAGGAAAATCCAACGCCATAGCCGATTGTCTCAGCAAACCACCCATTACTCTACTGTCTACAATGATGAGTATGCATGGTTACGACACCACTACTTGGACACAATTATATTCGGTAGAATGCGATTTCTCTGCAATTTATCGACAGCTTCAGACTGAAAAGTTGTCTACTACCGACTACTTCCTGGAGGACACCTTGCTATACAGGATTGGACAGCTTTGTGTACTGACCGATGAGCACCAACATAAGCTCATTTGGGACACGCACTATAGCAAGACCGCGGGACATTTTGGAGTCACAAAAACACTTTTTATTCTCCAAAAGTATTTTTACCAGCCTGCACTTAAATCTGGTGTCCACAAGTATATTCAATCATGAGTGGTTTGTGCCCTTGCTAAACCATCGAATCGACGACAAGGACTGTACGCACCCCTTTTGGTTCCTAGTCGACCATGGGAATCTATTTATATGGACTACTTGACGAGATATCCTACTACCAAACATCAGCATGATGCGATATTAGTAGTAGTCAGCATATTTTCCAAGATGGATATACTCATACCATGCAAGAAGACTACGACATCACAACAGACTGCTCAACTCTTCTTTGAACATGTGTGGAAACATTATGGCCTCCCGACAACCATTATTTCAGACAGAGATACTATATTTGTCATCACTTTTTGGAAAACTCTATGGCAACAGCTTGACACGAGACTCTCTTTGTTGATGACCTTCCATCCACAGACATGCGAACATACGGATGTTGTAAATTGCTTAGTCGTATAATTGCTTTGCATGTACAACCACAAGCATCGTCGAACATGGGATGACAATCTTCCATACATACAAAACAACTATAATCATGCTCAACACAACTCTACAGGAAAGAGTCCATTTGAGATATGTTACGGATTTCAACCCTCAACACCTATCGACTTAATCAGTTCCCTGACACAGTCGAATGACACCGACTTCGAAGGACGAGAAGTGGAGAAAGCATTGAATTTCAGATATTAAATATACAATATCCAAAAGCAAGCACATGAGATGTTGCAATGAGCTAATACAAAATCTAATGCCCGACACGATAAGCATCGTATTCCTCACCTGAACGAATTCACAATGGAGACCATTGTTTCTTAAGAAAGGAGGAATGATCCAACCAGCAGTTGGGAGGTTGTCAAGCTTTGAAAAATTCTATCACTTCGACTACTTCACCTATTATGATTGCCTCGACAAGTCTGTCTCGACAGGTTCGCCTCGACAGGTCCACCTCGACAAGTTCTCCTCGATAGGTCTGCCTCGACAGGTCTGCGACGGTTGAACTTCTAAACCGTTATAACTTCTTTTGTAACTGAACGTAACGGGTAGTCACCCAAGCGTCTCAACATCCTTATATATAAGCACATACACTAATGTAATATACAACAATTCTAATTCCTCCATCTTTAATGGAGAAGTATTAAATTGGTTGGAATTCTTGGATATTGTCTGCTCGTATACTTTCTGTCGACCTAAGTGTATTTCCTGCTTTGCTAGTTCTTTTTATATGTTTCTGCCATAACAGAGCTCGACTCATTCAGTCGACTGTTGTCCCCAACATGCACTTGGGAACGACCTAGATCAACAAGTGTACATCTAAGTTATTATGTGAGGAGCGACTAGAATTATAAGTAGTGAACAAATGAAGATGATTATGAGTATATGAATTAAGAGAAAATTCATTCAATTTAGTTGCATTCAATTGGAGGCCCTATATAAATCAAATATGGTTTTATTAACAGATCAGTTTGATGAGGATTTTGTTGTTATCATTCAAATGATATAATAACCTATCAGTTAATTATTCTTCTATATGTATGAACATAGAGTTGTTCTTTATTAATAATGACAAATAATTATAGGCACTATTATTCTTGGTAGTTTAAAATTTCTGTAAGGAAAATTTTTATACCTCTTTTCTGCAAAGATGGTAAGGTGGAAGTTGGGTATGTTACATCATATATACGAGACATATGAGATGCATTTACTTTGGTTTATACCGCTTTCATTGAGATATATAGCTTTAACATTTTTTTGTGTCTCAAGTGGTTGTAGTGAGCCAAGTATTGTGCAATTAGTTGTAAAAGACTAAGTATGTCAGTTCTTCGCCAGGAGGCATGTGGAGGTGACAAGTTGTGATAGGGAGTTGGTGGCTCTCTGAAGTGCGGTTGTCGATGTGGTTAGTGTTGGGACCGGAGGGTGNTTCTTCGCCAGGAGGCATGTGGAGGTGACAAGTTGTGATAGGGAGTTGGTGGCTCTCTGAAGTGCGGTTGTCGATGTGGTTAGTGTTGGGACCGGAGGGGGCAATAATAACTCAACTCAACCATTCTCTCAGTTGCATGGTAGCGATGCGGTGGAAGTATAAGTCGTAGGATCTTTGTCGATCGTGCGATTTTCTACTTAGCATGGACATGACAGTTTGAGAGTGATCGTGGCATACCTTGTGAAGGGAGATGCGGATGACAGAGGTGACAGTGGTGCTTTTGTCTTGGTTTAAGGCTAGAAAGGTTTCCTTACCTTAAACCAAGATGAGTGTACGAATAGATCGAAAATAGAGACAAAAGTACATCTGGAAGCTTATGACATTTGGTTGGTTTGGCTTGGAGATGAGTATGATTCCTTAAACAGTTTTGAGGCAAGACTAGTGGCTTTGCCTTGGTTCAACAAAGTTGTAGAGATGACCGAATTGCGGATAGAGTTGGCTATCTTGGGCATGGGGTTCATTCTCTTGTGTTGGACGTGACGATTGGACTAGCTACCCAACTAGTTCGACACATGAGAGCTAGCAATGGAAAACTAGACGACTGATGACAAAAGCAAGTAGTAGGTTGACAGTGTGATGGTTGAGCTATTTGAGAGGATTCTATGGAAGACTCAATTGCGGTTGTAGGTGGCAGCAATGACATTGAATTCATGAGCAACAAAGTTTTCGTGGAGACATTGTCGAGATGACAACAAGTTTGAGTGGGGGAGACTGTAAAGGCCTTATAAAGTGGAAAAAATGTCGGGGTTCCCCGGTACTCATGGTGGAAGTCCATCGGATGAGTTGGAAACTGACTGCCAATGAGTTGAGGGGTGCATCAAACAACAAGTAGACTTGCGAGTGGTTGGTCCATGTGATGGGTGGGACGCTTTCCAACAATTTGGTAAGTGTGCCCATGCCCATGGGCTCTTCTAGCAAAGCGTGGTGTGCGGAATGGGAAATAATCCCACAACAAAAAGGTTGACGGTTGACGTGGGATAAAAGTGCAGACGGTGTGGGGGAAAATTCCCACACTTAGACAGACTTTGTGGTCAAGGGGCTTCCATGTGTGAAAAGCTCCAAAAAGTGGGTATGTTGGCTCCCCTATGTGTGGAAGCTTGTTGGGTGAATGTGCTAGTATATATGGGCGAGATTGACACTTAGAAAAGGAGGAGGAATCGACACTTGGACATATTCAACACTTAGATTTTGGTTGGCTCCTATAGGAGGAACACTCCCTTTAGGAGGCGCTTCGTAGGAGGAGAGCTTCTGGGGCAGCAAGATGCATAGGAGCGCTAAGCTCCCAAGGCGAGCTTCCAGGTTGAGCGATCTCCCTTGATGAGCCTCTAGAGTTGGGAAATCTCACAAGTAACACAACTAGTGGACTTGGGTGGGCGAGCTCTCAGAGGCAAGCTTCAATAGGCTCTTGGAAGGCGCATTCCAGTAGGCTCCAGGAAAGCGAGTTCTAGTAGACTCTAGGAAAGTGCATTTTAGTAGGTTCGTAGCAGGCGTGCTTCCTCTTCTGAAGTGGGAGCTCATGAGAGTACCTGAATCCAAAGCTCAGGAGGATCCCAAGGTGTGCCTAGGAAAGTGCACCAGAGCTCCTAAGGGGCGTTGGGCAGAGAAGCTTCTGAAGAAGTTTGGGCAAGCGAGCTTCCAAGTGGGTTGTGTGAATGAGCTCTTGAAGTGCAGGCTTAGTGCAGAGAGCTCCCAGGGCATGGCAGAGCGGCAAGATACCATGTGGGTTTGAGGAGCGCCCAAGTGTGGGTGTCAGCAACAGGCAGATCAACTACGTGACATTAAAGGAGGCACGCCAACATATGGGTGCCCAAGTTGGGTGTCGCCCGACAGAGTGACGACTAGAAGAGCGCACCAGCAATTGAGTGCCCAAGGTGGGTGCCGAATGACACTCAACCATCGAGAAGGGTGCGTCGACAGAAGTGTGCCCAAGGTGGGTGTTGGCCGACAGAGTAGCATCTAAGTGATAGTCTCCCAGGTAGTTAGCCATTGTGGTAAATGCAAAGGGTTGTGAGTAGGCATACTTTGGCAAGTCAAGTAGACGCTTGGCACATGTCAGAGTTGGGCAATAACGCTTGACACAAGCAGTTGGGTAAGTTCTTGAGCGTAGTGCAGATGACAACATGACGGTGTAGGCTTCAACAAGATTGCGACGAACGACAACTTGCAGAGAGACTTGGCATTGGCTGTCGGCAGGCATGCGGATGCGACAGAGACAATCAGAGTTGTGGCTTGATTATGTCTTGAGTGTTTTCAGTTGGGCATACTCTCATATGAGTTGCTAGGGTTGTGGCATCCTCCATCGTTGTAACAATTTGTCTTATGTAAAATGGGTGTTAGGAACATCTGAGTTTGTAGTGCCACCCAAACTTATACTTATCTCGTGTACTGTTGAGGTGCATGTGATGAAAAATTTGGCTTAGTATGGAGTTGATTAGAGATGAGTGTTAGGAGTTATGTAGGGCTAGGCATAGTCTGTTGGAGAGCTCCCGATATGGTCATTCCCTTGGGTGGATTCCGGGTAGTGTCACATGGCTTAGTGGAAGGCAAAAAATTGGGCTTGTCCGCTAGGGATGTGACACACCATCCCACAAAAAATGAGAAATACATTAAAAAAATGTGTTAACATTTAAAAAAATGAAAAATACATTAAAAAATGTTGACACATTTTTTTTAATGTATTTCTCATCTTTCGTGGGGTGGGGTCCATCAAGAGTATGCACTGTGGGCACTCGTTGGATGTGGAATTCAATTCCACATCCAACGCGTATTGAAGTAACACGTGTTTTTTTATGTATTTCTTGTTTTTCGTGGGGTGGAGTCTATCAGAAGTATGCAGTGTGGGAACTCGTTGGGTGCATAATTCAATTCCACATCCAACGAGTGCTCCCACTAAATATTTGAGGAAAATCACAAGGATATAAGTTGAGTATACAAATTTAAAAAGTAGTTTTTTTTATGACAAATATGCCAAGTCAACCATTATGGTTGACTCATTTTCTTGGAATTATATTGGTTCTTGAATTCCAACGCATTAATGGCTCGTTTTATTATAAAGACCATTTTAGACCCCAAATTTGCTCTAATGCCAAATCACCTCCTATAAGCTAGAGCACTCCCATGAAAATCCATTTAAATGTCATCATGTCATGAAAATATGTCAAACACTCCACTAGAAAAGATACTTCATGTGATAAAGTTGATATATCAAGGTGTAGATGTTAGAGCACTTCACGAAAGAAACATGATCAAGTGACATGTGAATGAAACACATCATCATCATAAAAAATCATCCATATGAGAGCATATCAATACCAACCACAACCCATTACTAATAGACCAAATGAATATTTATCAACCATCCATATGCTAAAAACTAAAGCAAAATTTTATCATCAAGAACCCAAAGCATGAATCATGATCATCAACTTGTAACCCCTTGTTGGAAGTGTGATAAAACCAAAGCATGAATCATCATCATCAACTTGTAACCCCCTGTTGGAAGTGTGATAAAAATCGCTTGTGGACACCCACGAAAAAATGGGGGGTAATACCTCTTATAGCAAGGTCTGAATTTGCACTTCTCCACTATCACATGCATCTACAACCATGGATAAAGGCATCTATACACTTCCACACTCGGAGGATCAAAATCCCTTTTATCTTAGTTCTCAACATATTTAAAACAAATGGATTGGAAATTGGTTCATTAGATGGGAATCCAATCCTTTCATTTTTCAATGGAATATTAAGTGTAAATATAAACTTAAGCCTTTATTGGCATTTCAAAATGATATTTGACTCGAAAAAATCATAAAACTTTCATAACTGAAATATATGCAAATTTAAAAAAAAAAATCTAAACATTAAAAACAAAGTGTAAATCAACCTAAAGTGGCTATAAAAAATGCATGCCAATATGTACATAAACACAACACAAAGAGTCCAAGTGTATATGATTAAAGTAAACAATTCTACTAAGAAATACATGTCTTAGAACCTCCAAACTATTCTTTAGTTGTACACAACCAATCAACGAATCAACACTTTCTCTCTTTTCACCAATTGAACCAGTTTTACTAAAGTGCCCAAGCTTCGTTACAAGTCAAGATTTGGGTTTTCAAGTTGTTAAGTGTTTCCCATGACACAATTGAACTTCTCGTATGGTTGTGTTTTCCATTTAATTAAAAAAAGTTACATATGTAGCAAAACATGAAAACACTATTCTCTTGTCACAGAATTGCCAGTTACCCTAATATCACCTTTCCTAATTTAAGCAAGTCATGTCAAAATGCTTTCTTGATTAAAACCAAGGATACCATACTAGAGAGTATAATAGGTATAATTCAATTTCAAATCCTGATAGGGCATGAATCTATTCCAAAAATAAAGTTATAATCTTCCAAAAATGACATTTTTCACTTTTTTGAAACTTTTGACCATTTTGAAGAAATGCACATCAAAATAAAAGTTTGCAGGTCGGGTGAGTTCTGAGGCATATAAATGATCCTTGTACTTCATAATTTCCCTCAGAATACTAGGGAATGATTAAATTTTAAAAAACTTATTTAATTACAAAATTCAAGGTTTGCCCATTATATTTTTCTCGGTGAAGGACGCATCTTTCTTAGGAGGTTGTTGATAAATAAAAAACCACCAGATATTTATATCTTTTCATTCTTTTATTCTTTCTTCTGAGCAGCACTCTTTACCACTCATCCCTCCTCCATTTGACAGCCTCCTTCTTCTTCTTTGTAATCCACATTAGGCAATCCATCAACCATAAGCAACTCTTCACATTTTAGTTTATTTTTTTATTTTTTTATTTGGTTCACTTTCATCATAACTGTTGCATCTTTTCTTTGGGTTGCTCCACTCTCTTTTCCTTTTCATTTATTGCACAGTTGTAGGTAACTTTACATGCAGCAAAGTCCACTAACCATAACTGTTGCATCTTTTCTTTGGGTTGCTCCACTCTCTTTTCCTTTTCCTTTATTGCACAGTTGTAGGTAACTTTACCTGCAGCAAAGACCTTAAGTATAACATTATGCCATAACTGTTACATCTTTTCTTTGGGTTGCTCCACTCTCTTTTCCTTTTCCTTTATTGCACAGTTGCAGGTACCTTTACCCGCAGCAAAGTCCTTAAGTAGAACATTATGAGAATCTAGAATCCCATCTCCATCTTTTCCACTATGACAATGGTGGCAACATTATCTCCCTGTCACTCCACTACTGTGATATCACTTTCTTCTACAACACTATCTTTTGCCGCAACACCACTCACTGCTGCAACAATATCTTTGGTATACACATACTCTTTTGGGTGAATATTTATAAATTATAATCTACTTCTTCTTACACGATCCTTTACATCAATATCTGCCCTATAGTCTTTTGTGGCACATTTTTCTTTGGCACGTGCATGCACTTTACACACTTTCCTCGTGAATTTCCTCATCAACATGCACGCCACTTTCTCAATCAACATTATCTTCAACCACAACAAGAAGAATTCATTTTTCTTTCTCATCTTGTTATTTGCTCTCACATTTTCTCTTCATCTACAACTCTTAATTTTCAAGGCCAATAAGCCTCTTGTAATGACTGCATCTTCTCCACAACTAACTTCCTTCTAATGGATAGCTGCCATCAATCCATAAATTATATGATATTTCCTCGACTATCTCATACAAAACCAATTCTCATGGCCATCCAACAAAATTCATTAAAATATTATTCCACACATTTATCTTTCTACTTCAATTTTTCCAATCTTCTCTTCATTTTCAAAATATAATTATAATTTACAAACTTACCTCTAAATTTGGTGACCAGCTACTCTCAATTTTGGACCTTGTCTTTGGCTCTCCATTTTCTGTCCCTCTTTAGCTGTTGCCACCAGTTATATGCATAGCTCCTCATTTTTCCATGGAAAATTTTCACTTTCTAACCTTTTCAATCTCATTGCACTCAAAACACTACTGCATGTCTTTAATCCACTTCATCAATTCTCCTTGTTCTAAACTTCCATAAAACTTTGGCATCTCCATCTTCATTTGGTGTTGTTGCACATCGTCCTCTTGACAGTAGAATCCTTGGCTCTGAACCAACATTCTCTCTTTTGTTCTTCTTCTCAGCACAGGAATTCCTCTCCTTGCCATGCTACAATTTTCAATGTGGC
>LPNX010181913.1:6632-19258 GCA_001517045.1 Pseudotsuga menziesii | reverse complement strand
AATATTACATTGTAAATATCCAAATAGAAGAAATTATGATATTACTCATAATCACATTAAATATTAAACTAAATCATATCAAATATTAAGCCAAAAATCGTAAAAATAATTTATATATAAATTCAAACATTTACTTAGAATTGCAATACAAACATTATATTAAACTTTTTTATTTAAAAAAAATTGAAAACATTAAATGTCTTTGCCTTTACTTTCTTTAATTTCATACGTTTTTATTTTTAAATATTTGTAATAAAAAATTTTATATGGATTTTTGTTCAATCCTCCATGAATTCACGGAGGATTGAAAAAAATCGGGCAGCGTTTCGGCTTGCCCGGGACATAATTCAAAATTAAACCGGTAGCATAAACGCTACCGGTTGACATAATATATATATATATATATATATATATAACAAATTAACAAAAAAATTCAATTTAACTACAAATTTTCAAAAATCCGGCAGCATGTCTGCTTGCCGGTACACATTTTAAACATGAAAATTATAAAAATATTCATTTACCAAATTTTAAAACAAATTTTATAAATTTATAAAACAATTATTTACCAATTTTATAAATAAAACATACATTTACCAATTTTATAAATTGAAAAACAATTATTTAAACTGTTACCTCTTGACTCTGACGCCATCGTGATGAGGTTGGGTTGCTTCGGCATGCTTGGGTTGCTTCAAGGTGCCAATCCTTACGTCGCTCGTCGTTCCTCGGTCGAGGTTACACAGTGGAATTTTGAAAAAAAACGGCCGCGGCCTCTTTTTATAATTTTTTCGACAGAGGGACCTTGGTCGAAGTATGTACCTCGACCGAGGTATTTATTAACCCTCGACCGAGGTCTAATACCTCAACCGAGGGTTAAGAAATACCTCGGTCGAGGGCTTAACAAAACCTCGGTCGAGGGCTTGATAAAACCTCGGTCGAGATATTAAAACCTCGGTCAAGGGCTTGTTAAACCCTCGACCGAGGTGCGTTTTTCTATTTTTGCCAAAATGCGCTTGCCAAAAAGTGTTACCCAGGTCTGCGGATTCACCCCTCTCTGAAATTTTTTTGGAATCTTAAGAAACTCAAAGTTTGGTAACTCGGTACCAACTTCAAAGAATTATATAGAAGCATTGAAGGGGTGAAAGTTCAGAAAAGGTTTCCAAAATATGGAGGTAAAGATTATTTGCAAAAATTTGGTTTTTATGGATTTTATTAATCCTTTTGGTATTAGTGGTGCTGTTACATGATATATCAATATGCACAATCCACATCTCTTTACTTTTAGGAACACAAAATTGCAGTACATGAGTGCCACTACTAAAATTGCAGCAAATTAATGAGCAGAACCATAACAGAGCAATTGGTGCAAAGGAAGGAGTACCAAATGATGATGCCACTTGGGGATATGAAAAAATATTTCAGCATACAAACTTGGAATTGCTTGAGGAAAAGAAATATTGGGTGGGGAGGATTGTCATGTCACCAATTAAATAATTTCCAAATAAGACTATTTGCAAATAATGTTTCACCAACTTACTAGTTCCCTAGGTTGAGATGGAGACAAAAAAATTTGTAAGGGGTTATGGGACCTAAAAGGAATTTAGTTTACCATATTCACATTTAAATGGGTCACATAAATGATAAATGCTAAGAAAATAATGTGGCATGGTTTCATGTAGACACTTGGAAGCTTATGGATCCTTTGGGTGACTAGATTTCCCGCACACTTGGCATGATCTTCATCCAAATTCGAACACATGGGTAATGTAACATTATTGGATGGTTATGTGGTGTCAAATATCATATAATGAGCCAAGGAATTTGAATTGGTAAAATAGGGTAACTCCCATGGAAGAGGAAGAGACTATAAGAAGACAAGGCGTGCCACTTGGAAGGAGACCCTTTGCACTCTACGACAACAAATGATGGAAGACAAGTATGACAAATTTAGAACTGATTGCTGAAATATGACAAATCTGACATGTCAGGGCTAAAAATAGCCACCAAGAGGTCGAATTTGGGAGTTATAGGCATCCATTCAAATTGGGGAAAGAATTGGAGCATTAAGAGGAAGACAAGTGTCATGAGAGTTACTAAACCACTAAGACGAGTTGGAGGAAGCTCATGGAGGGAAATTCAACCTTGGGAGGCCTCATGAAGTTAATAAAATGATGTCATGAGGAATGCGAATAGATTTTGATAAATTGTTAATTGGCCTTTGGAATTTTGATAATTTGTTAATTGGCCTTTTGCTTGTCCATTGCATGATCAGTGTTCACTCTCCCTGCTTGTGAACCAATTTCGAGGGAGTTGGATTCCTTTCCAAGTTGGTTGATGGAGAGGCCATTTAGACCTCTCATGGGAGATTAATGAAGGATTTTTATTTTCATTTTGAATGTTCATACAGTCAAATTCTCATCTATCTCCCCATTCTCTCATTCATTTTTATCCATTCCTCCACACTCATTTGATGGTGCACTTGTTGGAGTGATTCTTGCGCCTTGATGAGGATAGGTGATGGACAAGATTTGATTTATGATGTATGGATCTGTAATATCATATCCATATGCTCTGTAAGTCGAAATATTGGAAATACATGTATGACAGGCTTGCATTCCCCATGCTCTTGAATAACTAGTTTTCATGGATTTGGCTTCAATATTGAATTAGCTTTATATCATATTTGTATGAGGACATTTATATGTGTTTTATGATGATGGGGAAGAAATATATGATGTGTGGCTCTGTAATATTATTTCCACATGCCATGTAAATCGAAATATCATAAATACATGTATGAAAAGCTTGCATACTCATGCCCTTCAATCATTAGTCTTCATGGATTTTGGCTTCAATCTTGAAGTAATTTTATACCGGATTTGTATTAGAGATATTATATGAGATTTTGTTGTGAATATTTAATTAATATTATCATTTATAAATTAATAGATTATTAGGTTACTAGTGAAAGGGTGTAACCCTTTACTTTGCTTGCTTAAGCCCTATAAAGGCGAGCTTATTGTAATTTTATAACCATCATCTAATACATTATTCTTATTTTACTATTACACATGAAAGTCATATTTGACTATTAGATTCCAACCAGATACGGTTGCTCCAAGTGGTATCAGAGCGGATTCGCTACTTCGGCCAGAGCTTGGATTCGGCTCAACCACCACCCCTTCCGCTATTATTCTTCGCGTTCTCCTCCTGAGTCCTCCACATCTCCAAATCTCCACGTTCTCCCTGCTCATCCTTCGTCCTTCATTCTCCCTACCATCATTCTACCTCCCTTAAACCTATCCTACCACTCCTCCATTCCCTTCACGCTTCCCTCCGTGGCTATCTACTCCATATCCCTTCCAACTTCCCTCCTCGCCACCTGCACGCTTCCCAATTGCGCCCTTTTCTTCCTGTGTCTCAATAGTCTGTGCCTGCATATCCATTGCAACGCCACTATTTCCCACACTCTATCGCCCTCCTCCTCGACCTCACTCCACATGAAATCATCCATGAGGCCTTCCTGTACATCTTCACCTTCTTCCTTCTTCCCCCACATAGCCATCCCAAATCAAGAAGCCCTCCCTAGCTCACGCTGTTCTTCCCACCCGCCATCGTTGTTCTCCTAAGCTCCTCTGCACAGTCCTGCTCCTCTGTGCGTCTTCCTCACCACGACCTACGCACTCCAACTTCACGCTTCACTCCCCTTCACGCCTATCTCTCTACATCCCTACTCTTGTACTGCTCCTTCCTGCCCGTGTCTCCATTCTCATGCTAGACCTTAACTCCTCACCACGTCGTCTTCCCACCTTCCCTCGTCGTTCTCCTCACACGCCTTCTCCTCTGCTCCTCACGCGTCATCGTTCCCACCTCCACGACCTGCAAAACAACAAAAACAAAAATATTATAATACAATATATTAATTCAATATATTATAATATTTCAAATTTTGTTTTGTTATATTAATACAAATAATAAAATAAAGATTTTATTATATAATAATTAATTATTATCCTTAAAATATTGGCATCCTTAGTAAAAATATTTTTTCACCCCTTATAAGCCAAAATAGTGTCGAATCACACACCTACGCATACAAGGTCGAAGACCATGGCAGAACTAAAAGAGCAAATCGAAAAAATGGAGAAAGACATCAAGTCCCTTGTTGCTAACCAAAAAAGCTTGAAGGAAGAGAAGAAAAGTAACAATACATTACTTAAAAAAGAAATCAAACTTCGAAGTTATTCTGGTACTAGAAAGAAGGTTGGATGAAACATTTGAAATCCTGAACGAAAAACAAAAAGACTTGGATGACAAAATGAGTACCATGGCTCAAAACATAAACACCTTAACACGAAACTTGAGCACCATGACGTAGAACCATAATACACTAATCGAGGTGTTACAAAGACTAATGCCTAGTACAAACCAAATCAACAGTATAGACATGTTAGATTCATCATTTCATGTTTCCATGTAGGAAGCACTTGCCAAGAATCAAGAAGAATTGCAAAAGGAAATAAAGATTAACAATGTGACGCTTAAGCTAGAGATAGAAACAAACGTACTCCCAGATATGGAGGCATGATTAAACAGGAAAATAGAAGCTATCAATAAGATAGTAGAGAATAAAAATGCTAAAACTCACCACCACCAACAAAGCAGTTCAAATATGTCACGTGCATCATTCAGTAGTGTCGAGCCACCATCAAACCGTGAGGCAAAAGACAATCAATATCATCCTTACATAGTATACCCACCTAAGGAAAACATAGAGTTGTCGAAATACAATGGAAGTGAAGAATTGAATGCGTTGCTTGGATAAACAAGGCAGAAGAATACTTCGACATTTACAATATTGTATCTTACGAAGAGAAGGTGAAATATGCATCAATGCATATGGAAGGGGGCGCCTATAATTGGTACTTATGGTGGAAGAGAGAAAATTTTGCCTATACCTAAAACTTGTTCAAAAATTATTATTTTAATAGGTTTCAAGGAATCAAGGAAGATGAATTTTTCAGTAAAGTTACCAGATTACAACAGGATGGACGTGTTGAGTAATTCACACATCAGTGGGAATCCTTATCGACATGAGTATTTGGGTTGTCTGACAAGCAAAGACTCGAAACCTATTTAGGAGGTCTTAAAACATACCTCCAAAAAGATTTAAAGTTACATGACATACCTAACGTAGAAGTAGCAAGACATAAAGCAAAAGTCGCAGAACGCATATTGGAAGGAATAAAAACAAGAGGTGATAACCATTATCGACAAGAAAAAGAGGCACAATGTAGGTACTGTGAAGATACTTGGTCACCCGGTCATCAATGCCACAAACCTCAATCATATGCCTATGAAATGGAAAATAGGTCGAAGTCATCTAACAGTTACTCTGATAATAGAAAAAAGAAGAAAAACATATGTCGTCGATACGGTGATGACTGGACCTCAGGTCATAAATGTAGGAACAATCAAACAATACAGTGCATAATCATCAATGGAAAGGAAGTGCAAGTCTTTGCACAAGAAATCTCATCCGATTCTAATACCGACACCAAATATGAATGAATGACGACATTAAGAAAATACTCAAGCGTTGAGGACAAAGCTTTCCTAAGGGGAAGGCAATGTTGTGAATATTTAATTAATATTATTATTTATAAATTCATAGATTATTAGGTTACTAGTGAAAGGGTATAACCCTTCACTCTGCTTGCTCAAGTCCTATAAAGGCAAGCTTATTGTAATTTTATAATCATCATCTAATACATGAAAGTCAGATTCGACGATTAGAGTCCAACTGGATATGATTGCTCCAGTTTGAGGATGTTATGGCAGCCATATATGATGTATTGCTCTATAATTTCATGTCCATATCCCATTAGAGGAAATTTGGGATCTAAAATGGGCCTTATAAGAAAACACGCCAACAATAAATTTTGTGAGTTTAAATTCAAGAACCAATAGAATTTCAATAAAATGAGTCAACCATAATGGTGGAATTAACATATTTGTCATAAAAGAAAACTACTTTTTTTGTTCGTATTTTCGACATATCTCCCTGTGTTTTTACTCAAATTCCAAGCAGGAGAGCTCATTGGATGTGATGATGTCATCGTCACATCATCATCACGTTTTTTAGGTATTTCTTGTTTTTGGGGTAGCGGGGTCTATCAAAGGTATGCAAGGTGGGTACTCATTGGATGTGAAATTAAATTCCGCATCCAACAAGCTCTCCCGCTCAGAATTTGAGTAAAAACATAGGGAGATATGTCGAAAATACAAACAAACAAAGTAGTTTTTTCATTCTTCCTCCAAAATTAATAATTATTATTTTATTATTTTCCTTAGGAGGCCCATTTTAGACCTCAAATTTCCTCTGATGTCTATGGGTTGAAATCCTAAAAAATCATGTGTGAAAATCTTGCATTCCCCTGCTATTGGGTCATTAGTTTCCATGACTTTGGCTTCAATCTTGAAGGAGTCTTGTATCATATTTGTATTAGGGATGTTATCTGAGTTTGATGATGTTATGAAAGTTGTATATGATGTGTTACTCAGTAATTTCATGTCCCTATTCTCTGTGGGTCGAAATCCAAGAAATCCATTTGTGAAACTCTTGTAATTCCATGCTATTGATTCACTAGTTTTCATGTATTTGACTCCCATACTGAATGAGATGTATACTAGACTTGTATGAAGGGATTTATATGGTGTTTACTATTGTTTTGGAATGAATTTGTATTTTGTATATGGTCCCTATATATCACATCCTGATCTGAACCTTTAACTCTACCTTTCATATGTCAAAATCGAGCTAGTTATGCAATTTCACTTAAAGTTATCAAACGAATATGGAACTCAATAACCATTTTTCAGAACTAATAACCATGTGTAATGATAGTCTATGAGTTCTTATATCATTCCCCATAATCTACTTACAATTTTGGGAGTTTTGTACATGAGCTGGGAAGCCTAGCTGGCCTACACCCTATGGGGATTTCATCACAATTTCCTAGTACTTTTTGTCCTTTTTTTCGTCAGCCCCAAACAAGGTTGCAGAAGTATAAATTCTAATCCAAAGTATCTGTAAACCACCTTGTTATGTTTTAATACTCACCATACCATCTCCTTTCAAATTCGGGACCATTTGGTTTAAGTTAGAACTCTCTAGAGTCATGACTAGTTAAGCTCGAATTTTGCCCAATTTGTAATTTTCTCCAAATCTCCAAAAAATGGACATTACATAGTCCTCTTCTAGGTATTCATCACATATTGAGAAAGCCATCACGTAATAACTGTCCAAGACCTTTGTTACATTGCCACGATAATAACTTGCGTCTTCTACCTTCTTCTTGTTGTATCCAATTCATCTCTTTTGTCCCGCACAAGACAAAACAAAAACAAAGAAAGCATCCACAGTGAACCTGTGTTTTATTAGAGAACCGCCTAGGTGCACCTCTCATGCTTCGTGACCTTATCATCTCAGCATGAGAACACACATATATTGATATATATGTAAGGGTTGATTATGACCCAACAACCTACTACATCATGATATTTTATGTTCTAGGTCAACCTTGAGGGATTACATCTGAACAACCTGTGTTCACAATATTTTCCGTTGAGATAACCTTTGGGGCGTATTACATCTAAGTAACCTGCGTACCACTCCAGATCTCATTTTTACACTCATATAACCCGTGGGGCATATTACATTTGAATAACTTGCGTACCACACCAGATCTCATGTTTACATTTGGATAACCCATCACCGAACTGATTACGTCCAAGGATAACCTACAAGCTTCGTCAAGACTGATTACATCTGAGGACAACCTACAAGACTGATTACATCCGAGCTTCCTGCTGCGCTAGTATTTTTTCCACTCGGACAACCTGTCTCATTTCGCATGTGAGATATTATTCTTCTGTAACATATCAGGAACGATTACATCCAAGGATAACTTGCGAGCTTCGTCAGGACTGATTACATCCAAGGAAAACCTACATGGTTGATTACGTATGAGAAACCTACAAGCTTCACTAGGATTTTATGCTCAGACAACCTGTCTCTCTAGCTATGCTAGAACATATCACTCCCTCTTTAGAGGGATCTCAATCTGGATCACAACAAGTCTTTCTTTGAAGTACTCAAACTTCACTCTCCCAAGAGGCTTGGTCAACACGTCGTCTTTCTGTTCCTCTGTTGCCACGTACTGGAGCTTCACTACTCATGTCGGCACCATATCACTGATATAATGGAACTTGTTCTCGATGTGCAATGACTTGTCATGGAACACATGATTTTTCGACAGCTTCACACAACTCTGGTTGTCTCAGAAGATACAAGTCACATCCATTTGGAGATCAAACGAGTCAGACAGTAGCTTTCGAAGCCACACTTCCTCACAACTAGCCGAGCAACCAGTAACATACTCTACCTCGATTGTACTTAGCACCACACATGATTGCTTCCTGCTAAACCAGGAGATCATCCAAATCCCAAACTGAAGCAACAACTTGAGGTGCTCTTCCTATCAGCGGTGTTATCTTCCCAATCCAAATCAACATAACCATGTAGGTTAATCTTTTGATTCGCATCATATGTGAGCCCATAATCCATTGTACCTTTTAGGTACCTAAGTATATGCTTTGCACCTATCAAGTGAACATGTCTCAAATCCATCAGGAACTGGCTCAGGGTGTTCACCGCAAATCATATGTGTAGTCTCGTATTCGTCAGATACATCAATGAGCCAATCATCCGACGATACATCATGGCATCGACCTTCTCAAATGAAGCATCACTGAGAATATTCAATTTAGATGCCATAGGTGTGGCCGTTTCCTTGCAGTCCATCATTATGAATCTCTTCACCATATCCACTAATTAATGAATTATGATTAATGTGGACATGCTACTACTAGTTGGATCTTAAGATCCAACATGTTGCAGCAGCATTAAACTGCAACAGTAATGCCCAAAACATTGATTAATTATTTAATATTATTGTGAATGTAAAGACGGTTTACCAATCAGTCACGTGTTAAAAGTTAGAGAACAATCACATGTCTAAACAAAAAAGAGCCGAAAGTCGTCTATCAGCTAGGGAAAATACTTCAGAAACATAGCTACCTGGTACTGGCGAATTCATAAAGCCTCCCAGCTGGGGACAAAACCACAAGTCCTACTTAGGCGTTGCAGAGTAGCGAGAGCTCATAAGATTTATTCATCAATCCAATCCAATCCAATCCTTCGCCTAGAAAACGTAACCTTCCTTCTACGGGTGTTCCCCTTACCATTCTCATCGTAAAGATTAGAACAACTATCACTCCTTAAAGACAAGAGGCCTAAAAATTGAGATCCAATGATAACCTAATACGATAAAGAAAAGGCCAAAAATAGTAACTACAGAACAAGAAACCTCCTCGACCATTAATTTGTTTAAAAACGGTACAGTTTCTCACCGTCTGTCACATGCGATGGTCCTCTACTCGTGAGTCTCACTGTCTTAAAAGCACATACGCAGTGTTTTATGCGGTGAAATTTAAAATTTTCGTACAAGCCAGATACAATGGAAATCTAACATTACTTTAATATGGACTAAATTTTAATTAAATTCCGTCTTGCCGCTTCGTTCATGTGACAAAGAGAACTTATTGGTAAACTGTACAAAAACATATTCTGTCAATCTGCAGTTCTGACTATTTATTTGATAGATTTCTACCTTTGAATCTGGATTCAGGCGTGAAAATTTACCAAATATCATATTACCAAAACATTTAATTCAATGTACTCTTACCAAATCTTAGATTACCATGACATTTAATTCAATTTAGTAGTTAACTCGACGAATAATGCTCAGTTTAGTAGTTGATCCTACCATTCTGATGTGGTTGGCTCATTTCAAAATTGTTCACATTTTTTGAGTAGGGTACATGGTGCTCTTTCCACTTTTTAGCAGTGGTCATAAGGCCGCCTCCTGGGCCATGGTAATGGGAGGGGTATAATGACGGTTTTATAAAAAATTAAACCGTCAAAATGGTGTTCTACTAAAAACTTCAACCGTTTAACAAAACAGTTTTGGCAGAATTTTACCGGTATTTGACGGAAATAATGTGCAAAAACAGGTAAATGCCCGTCAAATCCCTACTTTGCAGACACATATTTATTTTTATTGAACATGTAGGAATTACATTTTTATTTTGTCATGGAAAAAATAAATGCAAGATACATTTCACTACCATTGCATTCATGACATGGGTGACATTTCACCACCATTGCAGAAGTTGCACAACGGAGGACAATGCTTGAAAAATGTTTTAAAATGAGATCTAATGTGGGTTATGCATCGCAAGAGAAAAATATGCGTGTATGGCTTAGTCTCATTCGACTCTCTCTCACACACATGTATGTGTATGTATATGCATGTATGAAGACTTACATGATATCCAGAGTATGAGCAATAGAATGGACAGACATCCGATTGGAGAGAGTCACTGTAAGTGCCTCTATATTTATCCGTGAAATCAAACACCTTCTCTCAGCAAACAACAACGATGGTGAGGTGATAGAAAAGATCAAATACTGTAATGGATAAATATATTATATGTGAAGTCTAGTAGTTACCCGCATTGCGTTTTGAAGGAAGAGTTCAGAATAAGTACAGTCGGTTGTACTGAAAAACATGGAGGCAGCTGCAAGCGTTGCTGCAGTTTCAGCAGCAATGTCGGAGCTAGGATGTTGAGCATCTATTTTAAAGACATTCTGAGGTGTGTCCATGTCTTCGGGCCTCTCCCAGCACTTGTGATCCATGTTGGGATCGCATACCTTTATAGTTAAGTTATTACCCACAATTCAACAACATATCTCTGTGTTCTTTGTATAGATTCGCTCGTGGAATCTGTTTAAGCTCTTTTTACATTCTCTCGCAAGCATTTGAAGTGTCTTGGGGTAAAGTCGACTGTCCAACAAAAGGTTGTGAGGACTTGCAGTAGGTGTATAATGGTGTTCCCTGCGTGCAAGTTCATCCTCATGTTTTCTTAATATGGTTAACCACCACACGTCTTCATCTGTGATATCCACTTTTTCTCCGTCTTCCGTTATGATTGTGATATCTTCTATTTCTTCAAACATATTTAGCCCATCGATCCTAGGGAAAAGGAGTTTTTGTTTTTTTATGTTCTTGTGTCTAACCTAATTTATATTGTTGTTACTGGTTTATTTTGGGGATAGTTAAAATTTTTCTTTATTACATTTTACTTAATGACTGACAAAACCAATAAATTTGATTATTTTTTAAATTTAAATTTATTGCTTTTTACTTTTTAGAAGTAAACATAACCTTACATAAGGTTACAACATCTACATCATAATGGGCAAGTAAAAATAATATTGCTAGATAAATATGTTTAATGTCCCAAAAATATATATTTACTTTTAATTAATGGCCCACAAAATCTACATCATAAGTAAATAGAAATAAAAAGTAAATATTTATAGTCGACATTTACATGAGGAACATTACATAACGTTACAACATCTCCCTCATAATATTTATAGCTGACATTTACATGAGGAACATTACATAACAAGATCTCCCTCATACTGGGTTGTAGAACGCCTCTCAGCGCAATGAGGAGAGTGCCTCCCTATTTATACCTTTTCAATTCACAAGCCAAACATAAGACTAGGGTCCACATGTCTTCCCTAACATGGCTGACTTCTCCTAGAGAGGTTCCAAATACACATTACATGATGTTACACTAGGGACTATTGCCCCAACTTACAACATAGGTTGTACCTCAAGGTCTAGACACAATTAAGACATCCCGCAAGGGGGTACACACATCCCTAATGGGGGTGCAACAACATACAATGATAATATACATCATAATATATTCTGAATTTACAAAGACATCAACGCTTCCACTTAACTATGAAGGCATTCTCTCTCTTCACAATCATCAACACATCTGGTCAAGTCTTCATCGCAGAGTCATCATCACGAAGTCATAGAGTCATCATCATACACTAGTACAAAAGCGCGGATTTTTCTACGGAGCTTTTCCACGTTTCTTACTTTTTGGTGTAAAATCCGATGTAACAGGAACGAGGCGTCGCTGTATCCACGCCTAGTCGTCGCTGTATCCACGCCGGGACTCTTAGACATCGCTGTATCCACGCCTAAACTCTTGGACGTCGCTGTATCCACGCCTGACTATCTCTATAGCGACGACACCATCTTTTGTTGACTTTTTACAATGGTCAAGTTGACCTAGGGCGCAAAAGTCAATGTTTGCTGTCGCTATAGCGACGTCTAAGAGTTCTATAAAACGAAGACCGTAACGAGATTTTCTTCACACTTGCCATTGTTGCAACACTGTTTTTGGGTGATTGTTGGAGCTGTTTATTATTTCCGTCTCCTACTGGTGAACAATCCATTTCTAGATCTACATAGTTCGGATTTTAAACGTGCAAGGTTAGTTTGTGTTTTCAAATGATGCATACTTTTACTACTTCATGCTAATGTTATTTCCTAGATGAAGTTAGTGTATTTTTGTTTCTATGTCCCCAAAGAATAATATTTCTACCTTAAGGCATCTTTTATTGTTTC
>LPNX010181881.1:0-11841 GCA_001517045.1 Pseudotsuga menziesii | reverse complement strand
TCTTTGCTAAACAGTGCTCCTGCCATGTTTTCAAAATATTAACATGTAACTGTGCAAGAGACGGATTGCGGTAATTAATATTTTTATCTTTCATGTACTTCTCAACCGCATCTGGAACGTGCCCAGGGAAACTTCTCAAATAATGTTTGAGGTAAGCAGGGTCATTAGCTTTCCTAGAGTAGATCAGCAATCTCTGCATATAGCAGAAATATTCCTTGGCTTGTGAGAGGTTACATAGCCGAGCAAACATATATACTGAGGCTAAATGATCAGATTCGTCTTGATCATCACCTCCATGGAACTGCTTTCTTAGAGCTCTGAGGATTTGCTGGTCAGCATCGGTTGCATTCATCATTTCATTTCTGGCATCCTAGGGGAGCCAGCACCACCAAGTATTGGCTACACTTGAAAGGCCTGCTACAATTTTCCCTACGAAGTATGGACCTGTTAATGAGGCATCTTGAGCTCATTTGGATAGGGTCCAATGAAATATCAGAGAGAGGGCATTCCCAATTTCTTCTCGTGTCTAACACTAGATATTTAATACAGGTTGGTCAGGCATTTGGGATATGATATTATTCATAGAATTGATACCAAAGCTAGCAGAGAATTTGGGTGGTTGTGAAGTAGAGGGCATAGCTGTATCATGTTCTGGAAGTGGCTGGTGTGAACCAGAGGATTCTGCAAACTGATGATGGACATTTAGCATGTTTAAAATACTGGGCTCTAAAGCATTTTTTACAGAATGGAAGTGTCCGATCCATTCTTTGACTTCTTGGAAGTCTTCTTCGTCTTGTCCCAAAGTAAATTCTGGACGGGTGTCTTCTTCTTCATTCATTTCTTTTTCTTGAACTGTAAACATTCCAAACGAATAGCTACGTTCAAGCTTCTTCTTTGTATCTTTCTTGGCATATCCCTGAGTTTCCAAGGAAAAAGAAGTAGGACTGAGTTTAGGAGCTTTCTTCTTAACCTCACTTGTCTAGCTAATTAACTCTTCAAGTTTAGCCAGTCTTCTTTCAATTTTATCAGCTGCTTTTGCAACTGCTTCCTTTATTTCTTCAGTATCTACTAGAAGGTGATTCATTAGTTCTAGCTTGGTTTCTACCATGGCTACTTTTTCTTTTTCCTCGATAACATTAGCTTTGATTCTGACCAATTCTTGATCCATGTCATCTACATTCTGGGCTATTAATTTCAATTGTAAATCACCCCAATTTTGAAGCTTAGCTTCGTCTGAGACAGATTCTTCTGGGCCAGAAGATCTGCAAGGAAGAAATTCCTTTTTGACAGTACCCTCTGGTGTATACTGTCTGAATGGGGTGTCAGGCAGATTTCTTCTAGGGAAGTAAGATCTACGACCTTCAATGGTTTCCTCATATGCTTCATTTTGTCTAGGCAACGTGAACATTCCCAGAGTAGGTTTGGGCCAATGGTATTCTATTTTCTGAAGAGTTTTTCTACAGGCTGGACAGTCTTTATGTTTTCCTCGATGTTCAAAAGGATGTAAGCCTGTGAAGGAAGGAGTTGTGGCTGATGATACAAAAGGATTTCTTTGTTGTAAGCTTCAGTCAAAGGACTCAGAAGCACTCGAAGAAGATCTGGGGAGAAGAGAGAATGTAGGGGCTGGTATAGACTCTGGACGGCTAAACGAACTAGTATTTCTGTCAAAGGTAAGAGGCTTTGTCACAATAGAATATCTCAATGCTTTGGCATTTCTCAGCTCATTATATCTCACTTCCCAGTTTTTGGGGTAAGTGATGCTTGTCCAATCAAAGGTGACTAGTTGAGCTTGGTTGGATTTCTCCATCTCCACCACACTGAGCATGTGTGAACTCTGATGGACTTTAGTGCGAAGAGGTGGGAGAGTGTCATTACCGAATCTTATACAGACAAGACTCTTGAGATGGATAATCTTTGATCCAGTCATCATACTGATAGTGGAGTCTGTCATGATTCCAATTCCGGGTTCCCATATGTCACTGACCAATGAAGGGACGAAATAATGACAGTGGCTGTCCCCACTTATCACCCCAGATGTTGAGTTTATGACTGGTAGATGTAAGTCAGTAGCCACCGCCTTACCGACTGACCGATTAATGTCAGTCGATGCCTACCAGACAACCGAATAGAAGATGACATTCTTATTTGCTCAAGAAGCTTGCAGGAACACTTGAAGCACCTACAGTCATTCTATGAATTAGTCTATAAGCATGGGTTAGTACTCTCAGAGAGTAAAATGGAGAATGGGAAGAAAGAAATCAAGTTTCTCGGTTCCAAGATCCAGAAAGGGCAGGTAATCCTACAGAATCATGTTCTCCAGGTGTTCGAAAAGTTTCCAGATCAAATTCTGGATAAAACCCAGCTTCAGAGGTTTCTGGGAAGCCTCAATTACATTCAACCCTTTTATAAAGGCCAAGCATCTGATATCCATTTGCTCCAGCAATGCTTGAAGAAAAATCCTAAGCCGTGGACTTCAGATATGATGAAGGCAGTTCAACAGATCAAGAAGAAAGTTCTAGATCTGCCTCCTCTTTCTTTGCCGACTGGAAATGGTCAAATGATCATTGAGGTAGATGCATCTTCATCCACTTGGGGTGGAGTATTAATTGAAGCAGTTGATGGCAAAGAACATCTTTGCAGATATGGCTCTGGTTCATTCAAATCAGCAGAACTGAACTACCCCTCAAGCCATAAAGAGATTCTGGCAGTCAAAAAGATTGTTAGTCATTTCATTTTGTTCCTTAAGCCAGTCAAGTTTATTATTAGGATAGATTTGAAAATAATGCCTGGAATCTTTAAGAATGAGAATTTAATGGTGGAAAATAATAGTAGGATACTTAAATGGTTTATTTGGCTAAGAAACTTTGATTTTGAAATTGTTTATAAACCAGGGTATCTTAATTGTCTTGCTGATATGCTCACCAGGGAGTAAAGAAGCATTTCAGGATTAAAGATGTTTTCAGCAGGAGAATCAAGTTTTGGTTCGGGCCAAGCCAGAGAAGACAAAGGAAACGCTCCAGCTGTTGAACCTGAGCTAAAAGCCAAAGAAAGGTTATTTCTTCTCCCATGGGATAACTCTTAACGAGAAGAAGTTCGGATCCAGACTCTAGAATATGCATCTACCGACGAAGCTGAAAGATTTCTTGAGCTAAATTTGATAAAGAAAATCCAGTCCTCCCCTATGAAGCTATAAATAATGGAGCGCTGGGAGAGAGATGCATTCATTAGTTTTGCAGACGCCAAAGCAAAAATTAGGGGTTGCAGAGAAGAATGAAAAATAGTCATTTGTGCTGATCCTACAAATCTAAGGCATAATACTACGTGGTCTGGGTGGACATAAGTACTGTTGGATAAATTCTGTCCAAGGGTAGATTGGGAGAACAGGTGTGCAAATTTTATTGCACACATGAAAGAAGACATGGAGATCATGGATCAAACGCATCAATGGTTTAAATTCGTGCTGCACTATGAAGGAGGACAAGACAAGCCTTTAGATCACACACTGTATACTTCACAAAAGTTCATCAGGCCGAGCTTAGAACGAGATAAGCTCGAATCTAAAGTTGTCACCACAAGGATACCACTTAACTACCGGGTTGAGTCTAAGTTCATAGGTGAATTTGTGCATGAACCAAATCCGATATTCCATGGATCGGATATAGAACAGTGTTTTGGTCCTTTCTTATATCCTCCTACAGAATTCAAAGGACCCGCATATCTTGAAGATTCCCAATTCTATTATTATGACTCCAAAAATGATGACCTTTGGGAATATCTCCAAGGAAGAGACCCATATGATTAGCTGAAAGCGGTGGTGGGCCTTGCTGAACACTGAGTGGGCCAGTTTTTCCCCACATTGATTCCGTCGTGGGCCAGATGAATGCTCCACTATGTAAATAGTCGTAGATAGTACTGTCGTGGGCCAGTTTGCTCCACCCTGTTTTGTTTTGTCGAGAATCTGTTTCCCACTAGCATTTTGCTTTTGATAGTGGAGTCCGTCATGATTCCAATTCCGGGTCCCCATATGTCACTAACCAATGAAGGGATGAGATAATGACAGTGGATGTCCCCACTTGTCACTCCGGATGCCGAGTTTATGACTGGTAGATGTAAGTCAGTAGCCACCGGCTTACTGATTGACCAATTAATGTCAGTTGATGCCTACTGAACAACCATATAGAAGTTGTATAAATAAATCCCTCTAGGGTCATTTCATATATAGCCTTTTTTGCATCGAGCAAGTAGTCCACTCTGCAACAGTCACAATTCACATAAAATGCACAAACTTCTTCTTATTAAGACTCCAGATTTACAACAGGATATCATAACTCATATTATAGACACTGCAACAATGGCAGATCGCCTTCGGACAGTGAAGGTCATCACTACAATGGACACTTACCTAAGCAGAGTGTTCTGATGCGATCTTATAGCATTATGCCAAGTCGTAGAGCATAGACTCTGTTACAGACTCTCAACTAATATATCAGAGTTTTCTGATACAATGTTATAGCTTTATGCCAACTTGCAGATCATACTCATCTAAGTTATAGACTCAATATGAGGTTATATGATGTCCATGTAAGTTGTCCATCACTGATATCAATGTATAAGAGCTGTCCTTGCTCTTCATAATCTACCCATACTTCTCTGCAATCCCTAATTTTTGCTTTGGCGTCTGCAAAACTAACGAATGCATATTTCTCCCAGCGCTCCTTTATTTCTAGCTTCATAGGGGAAGACTGGTTTTTCTTTATCAAAGTTAGCTCAAGAAATCTTTCAGCTTCGTCGGTAGATGCATATTCTAGAGTCTGGATCCGAAATTCTTCTGGTAAAGAGTTATCCCATGGGAGATGAAATAACCCTTCTTTGGCTTTCAGCTCAGGTTCAACAGCTGGAGCTTTTCCTTTGTCTTCTCTGGCTTGGCCCAAACCAGAACTCGATTCTCCTGCTGAAAACATCTTTAATGTCGGAATGCTGCTTTGCTCCCTGGTGAGCATATCAACAAGACAATTAAGATACCCAGGTTATAAACAATTTCAAAATCAAAGTTGCTTAACCAAATAAACCATTTAAGTATCCTAATATTATTTTCTGCCATTAAATTCTCATTCTTAAAGATTCCAGGCATTGTTTTCAAATTTGTCCTAATAATAAACTTGACTGGCTTGAGGAATAGAGTGAAATGATTAACAGTATTTTTGACTGCCAGAATCTATTTATGGCTCGAGGGGTAGTTCAGTTCTGCTGATTTGAATGAACCAAAGCCATATCCGCAAAGATGTTCTTTGCCATCAACTACTTCAATTAATACTCCACCCCAAGTGGATGAAGATGTGTCTGTCTCAATGATCATTTGACCATTTCCAGTTGGCAAAGAAAGAGGAGGCAGATCTAGAACTTTCTTCTTGATCTGTTGAACTGCCTTCATCATATCTGAAGTCCATGGCTTAGGACTTTTCTTCAAGCATTGCTGGAGCAGATGGATATCAGATGCTTGGCCTTTATAAAAGGGCCGAATGTAATTGAGGCTTCCCAGAAACCCCTGAAGCTGGGTTTTATCTAGAATTTGATCTGGAAACTTTTCAAAAACCTGGAGAACATGATTCTACAGGATTACCTGCCCTTTTTTGGATCTTGAAACCGAGAAACTCGATTTTTGTCTTCCCAATCTCCATTTTACTCTCTGAGAGTACTAACCCATGCTTATAGACTAATTCATAGAATGACTGTAGATGTTTCAGGTGTTCCTGCAAGCTTCTTGAGCAAATAAGAATGTCATCTATGAATACAAGTGCCCAGAGTTTATCACGGAAGATATCTTCCATCCTTTTCTGAAACTCCGAGGGTGCATTATTGATTCCAAACGGCAGCACCTTTCACTGGTATTGCCCATGAGGGACAACAAATGCCATTTTGTATCTGTCTTCAGCCTTTATTCCGATTTGATAAAATCCAGATTTTAAGTTGAATTTGCTGAAGATAACACAGCCTGCTATTCTTTGTAAAAGACTCGATTTATCAGGCAGAGGATACTTGACTTTTTGTAAGGCTGCATTCAGAGGATTATAATTTACAATGAGCCTCGAATTTCCTCTTTTTATCTCAGAATGCTTATTGACCACAAAGGCACGACATGCCTAAGGGCTCTTGGATGGTTCAATCAACCCTTTGTTAAGCAGCTCCTTGACTTCATTCGCACAGAATTCCCTTTCAGAGGGTGACATTATGCTGGCAGAAGATTTCATGGGCTTAATATTCTGCTGCTTTTCAAATGGGAGAGATACAAAGTATTTCTCTCTGGTCCAAAAAGCATTCGGACTTTCAGCACAACAATTCTTCTCCAATTTCTCAGAAATGTCTGATAACATTTTCTTGCCATGAATATCTGAGAACTCTTTACATCGGTCCATATTGGATAGCTGGGCTGGATTCTGCTTGCTAACTGACTTCTGTACAGGTGCTATACACTTATGAGATGCATTAAAAGAAAGAGGCAGAGTAACCTTCTGATTATTGAAATAACAGGTGAAGGTCATATTCTTTGTATTTATAGTATACAGATCTACTCTTTGCAAAAAATCTGAACCTAAAATGTAGTCTTCAGTAATACTGTCTAATTTATATACAATCAACTTATCTTTAACTTTAGAAAATTGTATAGGAAACAATTCGGCTTTTGCTGTAAGTGCTACTGGCGTTCCTTCAATTGTAGAAACTCTATCTGCTGTGCTTTCCCAGTAGAATGCTAGTAATGTTGAACTCTTGTCCAGGTTTACTTGACAACCTGAATCAATCATACAGTCTAGTGTGTATGGTTTATATTTGTTTGGTTGGAATTGGACTTTGATAAATACTTTCGGACCGGTAAGCATTGATAGCTTAGGATCCGGAGAAGGGCTTCTCGACTGCTTCTCTGGGCTTTTCACATTCATTTCCCTATCGTAGTTCTTTCTCTGTTCCTCGTCTGAAGACTGAACCCTTTCAGTTTGAATGCATTTAATCATGCATTTCATGTCTTCCAATTCTTGGCACAGTTGCTTTATTTGCTGCTGTTTTTCTTTGATTTGCGCACGCAGCATTTGCTCTTTACTTACCCTAAAACTCTGTCGATCCTCATGGCCATCTGGATAGCCTCTATATATTTCAACTGGATTATCATAGTGCTTGCTCAGTTCCTCGTCTGAAGACTGATCCCTTTCAGTTTGAATGCATTTAATCATGCATTTCATGTCTTCAACTTCTTGGCACAGTGGCTTTATTTGCTGCTGTTTTTCTTTGATTTGCGCACGCAGCATTTGCTCTTTACTTACCCTGAAACTCTGTCAATCCTCATGGCCATCTGGATATCCTCTATATATTTCAACCGGAATATAGAGTTTAGGAGGAGGAGAGGTTGTTACCTTTTGTTTACCTTTATCATACTCAAGCTGTTTTAGCAACTGTTTCTTCTCTTCTTTTAGAGCACCTATCTGTTGGTACTAATAATGCTGAGTTTCAGAGAGCTCTAAATCAATGGTTGCTAGTTTTTTTCAATCTCTTGAGTTTTGTTCCTTTGAATGGTGAACATATTTAATGAAAATTTGAACTCAGGTGGCTCGAACCCCCCTAAATTTGGTTCCTCTTTAGAATCAGAGGATGAGGAAGAAGAGGGAGCAAATTTATCAAGAGCAGCGCCATACTCAGAATCTGAACTGAAAGCATCAGATTCAGTATCAGAAGGAAGAAATACTACTTCGCCTGTGGGTGATTCATCGGGATTGGGGATAGTCCACCACTGTGGATCTAACTGCTGACAAAAAGCTACAAAATTCGGCTTCAATTTCTTCTCGGGGCACTTGTTTTCCCAATGTCCTTTATTGCCGCTGATGAAACAATTTTCTTTACTAGTGGGTTTGGATCTGCGTTTCAGGAACTTCTGCTTGGAAGGAGGTCAGTGATACTTATATTTTCTAGACTTTGGCTGTCTAGAATATTGTAAAGGCTTATCCTAATAATGATAATGAGGTTGACTCGTATAGAATCCTTTTTCCTTGTTCTTCTTGTGACATTTGCATCTCGACTGCAAATGTCCTCTGTTGTGAGCACCACATCCCCAATCTGGCATTTGTGCAACATTTTTACAAAATGATGGGGTGTACATATCCTGGTGCCTCTTGAAATCCTTGCTGACTCTCTTTGCTAAATAGTGCTCCTGCCATTTTTTCAAAATATGAGCATGTAACTGTGCAAGAGACAGATTGCGGTAATTAATATTTTTATCTTTCATGTACTGGTCAAGCGCATTTGGAACGTTCCCAGGGAAACTTCTCAAATAATGTTTGAGGTAAGCAGGGTCATTAGCTTTCCCAAAGGAGATCAAAAATCTCTGCATATAGTAGAAATATTCCCCGGCTTGTGAGAGGTTACATAGCCGAGCAGACATATATAGTGAGGCTAAATGATCAGAGTCATCTTGATCATCAACTCCATGGAGCTGCTTGCTTAGAGCTCTGAGGATTTGCTGGTCAGCATCGGTTGCATTCATCATTCCATTTCTGGCATCTTGGGGGAGCCAACGCCACCAAGTATCGGCTAGACCTGAAAGGCCTGCTACAATTTTCCCTGCGAGGTATGGACCTATTAATGAGGCATCTTGAGCTCGTTTGGATAGGGTCCAATGAAATAACAGAGAGAGGCAATTCCCAATTTATTCTCATGTCTGACACTGGATATTTAATCCTTCTTCTTATTGGGAACTTCCTCAGATTTTACCTAAGGATGTATATAGATTGCACTGGTGGAATTATATTGCATGTACCCATATTAAAGTATCTTCTGTCGATATTTCCTTCACAGACTTAGAAGAGCCTATTCATATAAACCTCATAGATAAAAGTCAAATTGATTGGGCAAAGAAAAATGGTTATAAATACGCCCATCTAGGAGCCATCTGCCTTGGCCTTGGCCCCTTAGTTAGATCTATTCTAGCTGTATCTTCTTTGTGTGTAGCAGTAGATACTCAACATGTAAATTTCGCAGATGCTATCATTGGTGGTTTTACCACCCCTCTCCATAGTGGTCCCGCCTTCGGTACCATTTATCCCAAATTCAGTGTTAGCCTTGATGACCCTCACATATATGATCTATTGAAGGCTTACATCCTCCCGCAGGGATTCAGTATGATGACTGGATCAAAGATTATCCATCTCAAGAGTCTTGTCTATATAAGATTCGGTAATGACACTCTCCCACCTCTTCGCACTAAATTCCATTAGAGTTCACACCTGCTCAGCATGGTGGAGACGGAGAAATCCAACCAAGCTCAACGAGTCACCTTTGATTGGACTGACATCACTTACCCCCAAAAGTGGGAAGTGAGATATAATGATCTTAGGAATGTCGAACCATTAAGTTCTTCCATTATAAATAAACCTTTGACATTTGACAGACAGACCAGTTCTTTTAGGCATCCAGAGTCTACACCTGCCCCTGCATTCTCCATCCTCCCGAGATCTTCTTCAAATGCTTCTCATTCCTTTGACCGAAGCTTACAGCAAAGAACTGCTTCTGTATCATCAACCACAACTCCTTCCTTCATAGGCCTACATCCTTCTGAACATCAAGGACAACATAAAGACTATCCAACTTGTAGAAAAACTCTTCAAAAAATAGAACACCATCGGCCCAAATCTACTCTGGGAATGTTCACATTGCCTAGACAAAATGAAGCATACGAGGCAACCATCGAAGGTCACAGATCTTACTTCCCTGGAATAAATCTACCTAACACCCCATTCAGACAGTATACACCAGACGGTACTGTCAAAAATGAATTTCTTCCTTGCAGATCTTCTGGCCCAGAAGAATCTGTCTTGGACGAAGCTAAGCTTCAAAATTGGGGTAATTTACAATTGAAATTAACAGCCCAGAATGTAGATGACATGGCTCAAGAATTGGTCAAAATCAAAGCTAATGTTATCGAGGAAAAATAAAAAGTAGCCATGGTAGAAACCAAGCTAGAACTAATGAATCACCTTCTGGCAGATACTGAAGAAATAAAGGAAGCAGTTGATAAAAATGAAAGAAGACGGGCTAAACATGAAGAGTTAATTAGCCAGACAAGTGAGCTTAAGAAGAAATCTCCTAAACTCAGTCCTACTGCTTTTGCCTTGGAAACTTAGGGTTATGCCAAGAAAGATACGAAGAAGAAGCTTGAACGTAGCTATTCCTTTGGAATGTTTACAGTTCAAGAAAAAGAAATGAATGAAGAAGAAGACACCCGTCCAGAATTTACTTTTGGACAAGATGAAGAAGACTTCCAAGAAGTCAAAGAATGGATTGGACACTTCCATTCTTTCAAACCTACTTTAGAGCCCAGTATTTTGAACATGCTAAATGTCCATCATCAGTTTGTAGAATCCTCTGGTTCACACCAGCCACTTCTATAACATGATACAGCTATGCCCTCTGCTTCACAAGCACCCAAATTCTTTGCTAGCTTTGGTATCAATTCTATGAACAATATTATCTCGCAAATGCTTGACCACCCTGTCTTAAATATCCGGTGTCAGTCATGAGAATAAATTGGCAACGCCCTCTCTTTGTTATTTCATTGGACCCTATCCAAACAAGCCCAAGATTCCTCATTAACCGGTCCATATCTAGCAGGGAAAATTGTAGCAGACCTTTAAGGTCTAGCCGATACTTGGTGGTGCTAGCTCCCCCAAGATGCCAGAAATGAAATGATGAATGCAACCAATGCTGACCAGCAAATCCTCAGAGCTCTAAGAAAGCAGTTCCATGGAGGTGATGATCAAGATGACTCTGATCATTTAGCCTCACTATATATGTCTGCTCGGCTATGTAACCTCTCACAAGCCGAGGAATATTTCTGCTATATGCAAAGATTGCTGATTTCCTCTGAGAAAGCTAATGACCCTGCTTACCTCAAACATTATTTGAGAAGTTTCACGGGGCACGTTCCAGATGCGGTTGAGCAGTACATGAAAGATAAAAATATTAATTACCGCAATCTGTCTCTTGCACAGTTACATGCTCATATTTTGAAAACATGGCAGGAGCATTGTTTATCAAAGAGAGTCAGCAAGGATTTCAAGAGGCACCAGGATATGTACTCCCCATCGTTTTGTAAAAACATTGCACAGATGCCAGATTGGGGATGTGGTGCTCACAATAGAGGACATTTGCAGTCAGGATGCAAATGCCATAAGAAGAACAAGAAAAAAGGCTTCTATATGAGTCAACCTCGTTATCATTATCAGGATAAGCCTTTACAATATTCTAGACAGCCCAAGTCTAGAAAATATAAGTATCACCGACCTGCTTCCAAGCAGAAGTCCCTGAAACGCAGATCCAAACCCACTAGTAAAGAAACTTGTTTTATCTGTGATACCAAAGGACACTGGGCAAATAAGTGCCCTAAGAGAAAATCAAAACCAAAGCTTGCAGCTTTCTGTCAGCAGTTAGATCCATAATGGTGGACTGTCCCCGATCCCGACGAATCGCCCACAGGCGAAGTAGTATTTCTTCCTTCTGATACTGAATCTGATGCTTCCAGTTCAGATTCTGAGTATGGCACTGCTCTTGATAAATTTTCTCCCTCTTCTTCCTCATCCTCTGATTCTGAAGAGGAACCAAATTTAGGGGGGTTTGAGCCACCTGAGTTCGACTTTTCTTTACATATGTTTACCATTCATATGAACAAAACTCAGGAGATTGAAAAAAGATTAGAAGCCATAGATTTAGAGCTCTCTGTAGCTCAGCATTATCAGTACCAACAGAGAGGTGCTCTAAAAGAAGAGAAGAAACAGTTGTTGAAACAACTCAAGTATGATAAAG